>ML268905.1:0-58481 GCA_005239495.1 Nicotiana undulata
TGTATTGTGATATTCCGGGTTCTAGGTAAAGTAATTGTTTATGCCGAGCGGCGTCGACTTTATAATGATTTATTTCACTTACTGTTATTTTACCTGTTTTATCTAAATTTCACTTAAGGCATAGGCTTACCTAGTCGTCTAGACTAGGTGCCGTCACGAGATCCAGTTGGAGGGAGCATTGGCTCGTGACAATTCAAAACGAAAGTTGTAGCCCTTCGTGTCTAGTTTCTAGAGAGGTAAAGAAATCGTAATTTGGACGTCTGTAGAGAAAGTTATGGACAAAATACTAAAACATGTCACTGCAGTCATTTCTTTCTCGGTTTCTTCAGCTTTCCTTGTATTTTGCTACCGCAGCCGCGGTTGTTTTTTCGCTGACCGCGGTGGGGGACCTGAAATGGGTATAATTATACGGGAATTTTAGTTATTTTCATATTTCAAAGCTCTAAAAACATAAGAGGCGATTTTTCAAACACTCCTTCTTCTCCAAAACATTTGTAAGTGATTTCTAACTCATTTTCTTTACTCCTTAACTTCTTTTTACAAGATTTCACACTAGAATCTAGGCCTAAAATCCTAAAATCAAAGTAGAACTTCAAGTACTACAACTTCAAGATAGGAAGGGGACTCGGAGATATATAACTCGGAGAATATATAATTTGTTTTAAAATTCGACCCCAAATTGGGGTTGAATTGCCCAAAATTCCCAAAAACCTAACTCTACCCAATTTGGGGTCGAATTTTAAAACAAATTATATATTCTAACTCGTGGGGGTATGGGTAATTGGGTTTTGGTCCGAGCCTCGTGTTTGGACCAAGCGAGCCCAGGGTCGAATTTTGATATTTTGGGAAGAATGCTAGGAATTGCGTTATTGAGTCTTTATTGATATTATTGAATTAATTATGCCTAGATATCGTTGTTTCGGAGTCGGATTATAAAGGAAATGCGGTCTTAGAGGGTTGATTGCTATACTTTGTACCCGAGGTAAGTGTCTTGCCTAACTTTGTTGNCTATACAATTGAGGGATTGGTTATAGCTGAGACCCTTGCCAGGCATTTATTGAGTTATTAATTGATGTTTTCTCCTTGCCGGGTGATTTGAACTGTATATTTCCACTATGCTGTACTCCTTGCCATTATATTTGTCATTGTTTGGTGAGGAAGAGTGTAAAGCATGAAGGGTGATGTCGTGCCATGATATCTAATTACATTGCATAGTGAGGAAGAGTGTAAAGCACGAAGGGTGATGTCGTGCCATGATTCACATTGATTATAAGCACGAAGGTTAATGTCGTGCCATGATTTACATTGATTATAAGCACGAAGGTTAATGCTGTGCCATGATTTATATTGCCTTACCTTGTACATTGCATTGTGAGTAAGAGAGTAAAAGCACGAAGGGTGATGTCGTGCGATGATATTTGATTACATTGCATTGTGAGGAAGAGACTAAAAGCATGAAGGGTGATGTCGTGCCATGATATTTGATTATATTGCATTGTGAGGAAGAGATTAAAAGCACGAAGGGTGATGCCGTGCCATTATTTACATTTCTAGAACTTGTACTTGATTCGTTAGCTATTGTGTTAAATTGCCTCCCTTGTTTACTTCTATATGTCCATTTAACTGCCTCATTTCACTTGTCCCCATTAACTACTCCTATATCCCATGCTTATCTGCCTATTCCTGCGTTTTTCTGTGATATATCTTGTAGAACTGTTCAGGTAGATTACCGTTGTCTAGTCTAGCCTCGTCATTACTTCGGCCGAGGTTAGGCTCGGCACTTACTAGGTACATGGGGTCGGTTGTACTGATGCTACACCTGCACTTCTTTATGTTGTGCAGATCCCGCAGCTGGACCCAGTGGACATCGTTAGAGGGAGTATCCTTCAGTCCACCTCGGAGATTGCAAGGCAGACCCGCAGACGTCCGTGGGCCTTGACGTCTCCTCTATCCCTTTTTCTTCCTTCCTGTCTTTTTCATTTATTTCCAAAGACAGTTGTATACAGTTATTGTTCAGCCCTTGGCTGTAGTAATCTTTTAGTATGTTCGTGAGTTAGTGACTCCAGATTCGGGGATTGTTACAACGTATTGTACTTGTTTAAATCATTTAGTCCTATTTTTATCTATTTCCGCTGTTAAATTGTAAACTATTTTTGGTTAATTCTATTAATTCAGTGTTATCATGTTAGTTTAACTGCACATGTTGGCTTGTCTAGCGGGTTTAACGTTAGACGCAGTCACGGCTTGAAGGTGGGAATTCAGGTCGTGACAAAGGCCTTCCAACTTTACCTTACCTCGCACCTTGCGTCCGTTCTTATGAAACATCACCGGTATATTTCGTCGGTGATTCCGGAACTACATGCAGCCTGATTCCTGTAAAACCAGGGATATGCAGGCAGCTCAGAATCCAGGGTGCGGCCAAATTCTATCCCACAGTTTCATCTCGGTCAAAATTGGCCATTATATCTTTACCCGACAACTCTTTCATCCTTTCCGGGTAAAGAGGGGCAGTTGTTGATACCCAATTTTTCCTCAAATTATTTTCAAACTTCCTTAAGGAGTTGTCCAGAATGTCATAAACCCGATCTCTCCGTACCTAACCCGTGCGGTAGAAAAAGGGTGTAAGACACAATGCATGCAAGTATATATTGGATTACTAAGAGAATTTAAACATGATGCAACCTCCCTTTGGACTATGAGAGCTGTCTTTGGACGACGAGGATGATGTCCTTAGACCATGATGTCCTGGGCCATGAATCACATGATAAGGGATTCGCAGGCCATGAAATGATGTTCTCGGGCCATGAAAATGGTGCCTCTGAACTATGACGCCTTTGAATGATGATGTGCAATATTGAGAGATCCCCAGGCCATGACATGGTGTCTTTTGGCTATGAGGATGATGCCTTCAGACTATGACTCTTTGGACAAAATGGCGATGTTTCAGCCCATGAGATGCAAGTACATGATTCTTGGTCATATGCAAAGAGAAACAAGACAGAGCTTAGTCTTGTGTAATATTGGGGGCAGAGCTTAGCCTCGAGAAAAATAGAAAACAGTGCTAGGTTTCAAGTAGCATAGCATTTGGTATTATGCAAGGAATGGTAGAGCTTAGACTTATGCAATTGGGGAGGGCAGGGCTTAGACTCATTGTCACGACCCAAATTTTCCTCTGTTGGGTATCGTGACGACACCTAGTCTTAAGGACTAGGTAAGCCTAATACTAAATAAACATAAATCATAATATCAAAACTTTTAAATGCTTTTTGAAATAATTCTCGATACATTTAACATCTTCCCAAAACTCGATGAGTACAAGTCATAAGCTTTAAAGAATTTACACTAAATATTCTAATTACCACTGTTTGGAAATAAATGCAACAGTGTATGAACAAAAACATAAGATGGTGACGCTGAAACCGCGAACGCTGAAGCGGTTTACCTTAGGTCTCCATAACAGCAACCGCTGTCACACCTCCTTTTTCACTATCCCCGTGATTAATGAAGGGGTAATAAGAGAGTTTTTTTTTACTTTAAGTGACATATTCGGATTTGGGATTTATTTTAGTTTCAGAGTCGCCACCCGAATTTTTGACGATGCTCCGGGACACCGTTTTGTTTTGAAAATCCCAAACGAAGGAAGATTTGACTCTGTTTTGATTTGTCTGCAATCAGAAATCCGAGTAAGAAATTCTGTTAACCCGGGAGAAGGTGTTAGGCATTCCCGAGTTCCGTGGTTCTAGAACGGTTGCTTAAATATTAATATTTGACCTAAATTATCTGTCTGTTTACGTATTTTATCTTATTGCATTTAGCCTTTTTAATTTTTAACCGTTTTTAATATTTATGGATTTATCTTGAAACAAGTCAGGATGGCATGCACCTGTTTGTTTTTGGACATATTGTAATTGCACCACATGAAATGCACTCGCGATTACAACATGTGATTTTATTATTATTTGGAGTTAAAGTGGGGGGCACGAGTTGCCACACCCGAGTTCGAATTTACATGTAATTTATTATCTTTCCAACTATAACCTATTCATGAGAAAATAACCCCCATTTTAAAAACTATGTATCAATCCAATCACGTATCTTTCAACTACTGTAATTTACCATACCAAATTAAATTGACAGAGATTTTGCATGAGAGAAGTGCAACTTTGTGGTATTGCAAGAGCTGATTTTGTGGTTCTTGGACTAAAGCAATAAGCTTTCTTGAAGCAAAGTATACATCACAGAAAGAATCACAAGAGACAGTTTCAAAATGAAATGAGCAGTAGCCATTACTGATTTCTATAGAAGTGAAAAAGTCATATGGGGTTATATTAATTAAATGTTAAAATTTCTTGCGAAGATGCATTAAAAAGGAGACATGGAGGAGCTTGCTGAAAAAATGACAATGCTAAAATCAAACGCATTACACTTTTAGGTGAGGAGGAAAAATTAGATAGGTAGAGAACAAAAGACATTACAGCTTAGTTACAACATATATTTTTGGTCCATAAAGTCCGTAATCAAAATTGCAACTCAAAAATATGCCTAAGATTTACTAAAATTGTTCTTATTCATACTATAATCTACTGCATTAGTAAGGCCCAATTAAATTATTTCTCATCTTAAAATCAGCAATCCAGAGGAATGAGTAGTGAATGCTCCTTGCAAAATTACAATTAGCATTTTTCTATAGCACAAGAATATCAACAGAACATAGCCCAACTCATGAGATCTTTTAAAAAATATAACTCTTTTGGACAAATGCAAAATCTAAAATCGATACAGTGTGCTCAACCAGCTAAATGTAAATATTTAAACTAAAATATGGAACATCAGTAAGATGGAATATCATTTGTATTTAGCAAAAGAAGACCTAAACCAATAGAACTTAATCAAATATTGTGATATCAAATAGACTTGAAAAGAAAATTATTGAGCTATTAAACTATCATGCTCACATTTCAACAATTCAAAGATATGAATTAAAAGATAACCAGTAACTTAAAGCATGAACCTCCATATTAGCCAAATCTATGCCACAGAACCGTACCCATAGTCACGATAACTTATTATTAGCGCCTAAGGCACTGAATAACTAAGCTAAAAATAATAATTGGTGTTAATCAGTACATATGCTTCTAACACTCGATGAGATAAGTAATCATACTATAACTAAGGATTAAATCAACCTCGGTAATCATAATAGAGCTAAAAATTAAAATAAGAAACCAAAATATGTTATCTTATAAACTCCCTTTGATAGTGATCTCTCATCTTATAGAAATCAAGAAACCACTTACTTCATCATTATCTCCACATAAACTATCTTATTCTAACAAAGATCGGGTATTTAAATCTAATAAAATGAATTACAGGAACAAATAGATGTTAGTGCTATGCTATGCTATACCAAAGTACATATCCCCAGCTCAGCGAATAAAACAAATTGCACCTCAATCATCAAGAGAACTTCAAATGAAAAGTAAAGCACTATAACAAAAACCTTCTTTGAATAGCTTATGTATGAACAAATTTGCATTACTCAAATAAAGCAAAAGATTTATATCATTTGAATTAACAAGGTACCTGGCCATAACAAATAAATGGGATAAAATAGATCTCTGACTCTGAAGGAGAAGCAGTAACTAGAATTAGGAGCTCAATTCTTAGCTAAACAAACAGCATCAACGAACAGCCCTTTAAAAAGCTCGATTTGACCGGCAATGGAGGAGGAAAAGGAGGACTAGGAGTCGGTGATGGGGTCGAGCTCAACCCAAATTTCACGAGCGAAGATTTTCCGGCAGAGGTTTCCGATGGGTTTATAGCCATAGATTACGGCACCTCCACATTTTATCACTGTGATGTCCTTGCTGGTTTTGGTAGAGAAAAATGGAAGAGACCGTGTGAGGATCCCTTTCCTCTTTGTTGTATCTGCATCTCCTTGAGTTGAGAGGAACGACTACTTTGAGAGGTCAAGGAGGAGTGGATATGGAGGAATTGAGGGGCAACTAGAAGTGGTCTCCAAGTAGGGGGCTCATTTGGTTACTATGTGTTGAAAGGGTAAGGGAGAACCATAGGGGAAACAGTGCAGCTGGGGGCTTTTCTGTGATAGAAATTAGGTCCTCTTAGGTCTTTAGGTTATGCTAGTTTTAACAGGTGAGGGGAAACGGATCGGGTAGGCGGGTCGCGGGTATTTGGGTTGGGGTGTGGGAATTGGGCTGAATTTGGGGTACTGGGCCACTGATTTTGGCCCAATTTGGACACCCCTCTTTTTCATTCTTTTAGCCACTTTAGACTCAAATTTTAATTTAAATCTATTTCTTGGTTAGCCTATGTATTTATTTTATCTAGTGATGGACTAGTGCAACTAATTGATTAATTAACCTACGAATGCAATTTGATTTTTAGAAGATGTATTTAATAATGTAACTAAATCTTAAAAATGCAGTTTAAACCTAAAATGGCACGAAATGAAAATGAGACAATTTTTATGATTTTTCTATAATTTTAAAGTAGTAAACATGCATGAAATGCAACTAAATAAAGAAAAGTTCCTAAAATTCATTAAAATCATTTTTTGATTATTTTTTGGAGTAATTTCCATGCGGGGCAAAAATTGAGTGTTCACAGCTGCCCCTCTTTGCTCGAGAAATAAAGAGTTTTCGGGCAAAGATAAAGTGAGCAACTACGAGCAAATTTTTGCCCGTTTGGTACTCCATTTGGAAGCAATTTGAGAAAAGTTTTGACTGAACCTTGCTTCGGAGGTTGCCTACATATCCTTGGCTATAAAGGAATCATGTCAGTATAGTTCTGGAAGTTTTGGTAGTTGGGACTACCGGGAAGCTGTGATTTCACTGTTGTTGCTGCTGCTTACTGCTTGCTGAGCACCTTATTACACCAAAATCAATATGAAAAAGACTAAACTAAAACTATCAACTATGAGTTACAAGAGTCCTATCTATTAGTCCGTTGAAGCCTGATCTTGAATCTTGGCTACTTTTATACAGACTTGATCTGTACCTTGATGCTTGTTAGTTGTAGGCGCCGGTTCAATCTGCTTCAGCATTTCGGATCAAGAAGGGACATGCACCGCTTGTGACTTAAGCCTTGTCTTGAGTGGTCCACATCTTTTGCGCTTCTGTACTTTGGATTCAATATTCTCCTTCCTCTTTTGTTTTATCATTTTGGATCTACACTTCTTCTTTTGGTCGTCTCGAGTTCCAATGTCGTAAAAATGTAATCTGCACAAAAATCAAAATAAACGAACAAAATTTTCTGCCCCAGTTTTCACTAGGAGAATTTCATGAGTTATTGTAAGAAAATCTACACTATTTTGTTATTGAAAGCGTGAAAGACTGGAGTAGTGCATCCGGGGTTATTGCAGACTAGGGAGCATCTACCCTATATCTCAAAGCAAAATCCACGGGGGGTGAAAAAAATGAAATCAACTAGGGATTGCATACCTATGCTGGGGAAGAAATCAATTAGGGAATGTATACCCTTAATTGAAAAAGAAATCATCAATTAGGGAGTGTATAATCTTAATTGTCATCGACCAGGGAGCACGTGCACCCTATATCGGGAAAAAGAAATCAATTAGGGAATGTATACCCTTAATTGAAAAAGAAATCATCAATTAGGGAGTGTATAATCTTAATTGTCATCGACCAGGGAGCACGTGCACCCTATATCGGGAAAAAGAAATCAATTAGGGAATGCATACCCTTAATTGGAAAAGGAAAACATCAATTAGGGAATGTATACCCTTAATTGGAAAAGTAAGACATCAATTAGGGAATGTATACCCTTAATTGGGAAAGAAAGCAGCAATTAGGGAATGTATACCCTTAATTGGAAAAGAAATCTTCAATTAGGGAATGTATACCCTTAATTGGAAAAGAAAACATCAATTTGGGAATGTATACCCTTAATTGGCATCGACTAGGGAGCGTATGCCCCCATGTCGGGAAAAGAAAATCAATTAGGGAATGTATACCCTTAATTGGGAAAGAAAGCAGCAATTAGGGAATGTATACCCTTAATTGGGAAAGGAAAACATCAATTAGGGAAATTGGACCGTAGCGAGATCTATGTGAAGACGGATCCGGAATGGGAATCTGTTGACTCCGTTCGCTCTGTTGGGTGATTTCGGGATTGAGAGCGTGTTCAGATTGTGTTTTCGAGGTCGGATGTAGATTTAGGCTTGAATTGGCGAAAGTTAGAATTTCGGCGATTTCGGCCGATAGGTGGGATTTTGATATCGGACTCGGAACGGAATTCCGAAAGCAACATCAGGTCCAGAATGTCCTTTATGACCTGTGTGCAAAATTTGAGGTCATTCGGACGAGTTTAGACGTGTTTCGGCATCGAGGGTGAGTTCTTAAAAAATAATTCCTAAGTTCTTAGGCTTGAATCTATGCATTCTTGAGTATTTTGATGTTATGGGACGTGTAAGGCCCGACCAAGTTTGAATAGGGTATTGGGGTCAGCTGGTGGTTTTGGTTGATATCCTGGGGGCCTCAAAGTTGTTTCGGGCGCTCAACGGAAGAATTTTTGACTTGGTAAGTTGCTGAACTGGGCAACCTTCTGGTGTTTTCGCACCTGCGAAGGATTTCCCGCAGGTGCGAAGTTCGTTAGGTTGGGCAGTGTCCGCAGGTGCGACCTGGGTCCCGCAGGTGCGGATCCGCAGGTGCAACCATTGGACCGCAGGTGAGACCCCAGGAGATTTAATGAAATTCCGCACTTGCGATGCCTTTTCCGCAGGTGCGGTGAAAGGGACTGCAGGTGCGGAAATCCCTGTTCATATTCCAAAAATCTGAGGGTTATGTTATTTCACCAGTTTTGAGTTGTGGGAGCTCGGGAGAGGCAATTTTTGAGGGACTTTTCACTTGGGTGTTCAAGGTAAGTGACTTCTAAACACCATAGGTAAATTTTCATATTCCTAATCGTAAATTCCACCCTTAAATTCGAGATTTTCAGTTGAAATTGGGGAAAAATGGAAGAAACTTCCTAGACCGATTTTTGGGATTCTGATTGAGTATTTGATCTCCGATTTGAGAGATTTTCATATGGTTAGACTCATGAGTGAATAAGGGTTCAGAAAATATAAATTTTCCCTGATTCCGAGATGTGGGCTCGAGGGGCATTTTGGTCAATTTTCTAAACTTGCGCATTAGCTCCGAATTTATTAGTTACTTTGATTTCTTGAATTTATATTTACATTATAACATCAAATTGAATAGCTTTGGACCACCCGGAGTTGGAGACTCGTGGAAAGAGAGTGATTAGCGGTTGATTTGCACAGTTGAGGTAAGTGGCTTGCCTAACTCTGTGTTGAGGAATCTCCCTTAGGCATTTTTAACTGGTTTTGCTATAAAACCCGTGTACGTGAGGTGACGAGCGCATGCACGGGATATTTTCATTGAAATTCCATACTTCTTTCTACACAATACCTCATTTCCAACTCTATTATTACTGTTATCGGTTTTAACTGCATAATAACTTAAGATTTTATCCTGGTAAATTGATTTCTAACTGATTTTCCAATCGTTACTATTATTTGAACTGATTTAAGGATTTTGCTCCGAGATTTCCAACTGGTTCGTTTTCCTAAAACCCTAAAACTACGCTATTTTGAGATTTTTTTCTTTCTTTATATTGCGTATATATATACGGGGATAACAGGCATAGACCTGAGCCTTTCCATCATACTGTATTGCATACAGGGACTGCGGGCATAGACCTAAGCCTTTCCCTCATACTGAATTTCACACAGGGATTGCGGGCATAGACCTGAGCCTTTCCCTCATACTGCATTGCACACAGGGATTGCGGGCATAGACCTGAGCTTTTCCCTCATACTGCATTGCACACAGGGATTGCGGGCATAGACCTAAGCCTTTCCCTCATACTGGATTGTATACAGGGATTGCGTGCATAGACCTGAGCCTTTCCCTCATACTGCATTGCATACAGGGATTGCGGGCATAGACATGAGCCTTTCCCTCATATTGCATTGCATACTTAGGGATTGTGGGCATAGACCTGAGCCTTTCCCTCATTCTGCATTGTATACATAGGGATTGCGGGCGGAGACCTGAGCCTTTCCCTCATATTGCATTGCATTGCACCTTTACTTTCTTACAGAGCTTTATATATACTGCGTTGATCTGAGCATTCAGTTATACTGTCCTTGCTAGTCTTTACTCATCATTTGTTTTTGTTGATTATCACCTGTTTTATTTACTTGCTTACTATATCTGTCATTTTGCAAAATCTCAGTAGGCCCTCTACCTGACCTCGTCACTACTTGACTAGGGTTAGGCTTGGCACTTACTGAGTACCAAATGTGAAGTACTCATGCCTTTCTGCGCATGTTTTCCCCATGTGAAGATCCAGGTCCTAGTACGCAGTATCTCAGATAGCCAGCATCAGCAGTATCAGGAGACTCGAGGTATAATCTGCAACGTCCGCAGATCTCCGAGTCACCTTCTTATCTTGATGTAGTAGAACTTGTAGATGAAATTATACGGTCTTTTTTTTCAGTTTTACATGTTGAGCCGTAGAGTTAGCTTGTGATGTATTGTGATATTCCGGGTTCTGGGTAAAGTAAACTGTGAATGCCGAGCGGCATCGACTTTATTATGATTTATATCACTTAATGCTATTCTACCTCTTTTATCTTAATTTTGCGTAAGGAATAGGCTTACCTAGTCGTCTAGACTAGGTGCCGTCACGAGACCCAGTCGGCGGGAGAATTAAGTCGTGACAAGTTAGTATTAGAGCGTCTAGGTTCGTAAGAGTCACAACATCACAAGCAGGTTTATTAGAGTCTCGCAGATCGGTGCGTAGACGTTCGTACTTATCTTCGAGAGGCTATGTTACTGTTAAGAAAGATCATGCTTCTTGGAATCCCTTCTCGTGCTGATTACTACTACCAAAATTCTTAAAATTTATTCTATTCTTTCTTACGGATGGTTCGCACTCACACCGGACATACCGACGATCACACACCCGAGCCCCCAGCCAGAGCCACCAGAGGCAGGGGTCAAGGTAGGGGACGAGCACGCGGTGCAGCCCGAGCACCGGCCAGAGCAGTGGCGGAGGATCCCCCAGCAGCTACAGATGGAGGGGCACCGGAGGTTACTGCTATTACTCCAGCCTTCCAGGAGACCTTAGCTCAGTTCTTGAGTGCCTTCAGTACTCTGTCTCAGGCAGGGTTACTTCCTATAGCCCCAGCTACATCCCAGGCCGGGGAAGGGGCACAGACTCCTGCAACTCGTACTCTTGAGTAGAGGGTTCACATGGGGCAGGTCCTAGAGTATATTCCTATGCCTCCAGCAGCTCGAGTTCAGCCTGAGGCCAGGGCAGCTGCATCGGAGTCTGAACAGCTCCGTCTTGAGAGGTACAAGAAGTACCACCAACCTGAGTTCAGCGGTTTAGCTTCAGATGACGCTCTGGGTTTTCTTGAAGAGTGTCATCGCATCCATCGTACCATGGGTATTGTGGAGACGAGCGGGGTCTCTTTCACTACTTTTTAGCTGAGAGGAGCAACCTATCAGTGGTGGCATGCATTTGAGCTTAGTAGTCCGGATGAGGTAGCCTCACTTACTTGGGCTCAGTTTTTAGAGATGTTTCTACTTGAGTTCATCCCTCAGAGCCTCAGGGATGCTTGGCGTGCGGAGTTTGAGCAGCTACGCCAGGGTACTATGACTGTGTCAGAGTATGCAGTCCGGTTCAGTGACTTGGCATGACATGCATCAGCTTTGGTATCTACTGTCAGAGAGAGAGTTCGTCGTTTTATTGAGGGACTTCATCCTAGCATTCTTACCAGTATGGCCAAGGAGTTGGAGACTAATATCACTTACCAGCAGGCCGTGAGCATTGCTAGGAGGATTGAGAGTATGTTGACCCGGGACAGAGAGTAGAGAGAGGCCAAGAGGTCTCGAGAGACGGGTCAATTCTCAGGAGCTCGTGCACCAGCAGCACGCTTTGGTAGGGGTTTTGTGATTCACCCGATACATTAACCTCTCCCAGCAGCTAGTGGTATTCCAGCACCTCCTAGACCTCGAGAGCCTTATTATGCACCACCAGTATCTCAGGCGCCTCCTTCTCAAGGTGCTATCACCAGCCAGTCCAACAGGCTAGTTTAGAGTCAGCAGCAGCAGCCACGCTCTCAGAGGGGCTGTTTTGGATGTTGTGACCCTCGTCATGTGATCAAGGATTGCCCTAGAGTTAGAAGGGGTGCACCACCTGAGACTTATCAGGTTTCACGTCTGCCACCAGGTCCCCCAGCCATACTTCCAGCCCCAGCTGCTACCGCACCATCTCAGGTAGCTCGAGGTGGAGGTCGGGGAGGACGAGGTCGTCCTAGAGGGAGAGGTCAGGCTAGATACTATGCCCTTCCCGTTCGATCCGAGGCCATTGCTTCAGATTCAGTCATCACAGGTATTGTCCCCGTTTGTCATAGGGATGCATCGGTATTATTTGATCCAGGTTCCACATATTCATATGTATCATCTTATTTAGCCTCTCATTTGGGGATATCTCGAGATTCTTTGAGTTCCCCTGTATATGTTTCTACTCTTGTGGGAGATTCTCTTGTTGTGGACTGCATATATCGACCGTGTTTGATTTCTATCAGTGGTTTTAAGACCAGGGTTGATTTATTATTACTCAGTATGGTAGATTTCAATGTTATTTTGGGCATGGACTGGATGTCACCCCACTATGCTATTCTTGATTGTCACACCAAAATCGTGACGCTGGCTATGCCAGGTTTTCCGAGGTTAGAGTGGAGGGGTTCACTAGAGTATACTCTTCATCGAGTCATTTCTTTTCTTAAAGCTTAGCGGATGGTTGCAAAGGGGTGTGATGCTTATTTGGCCTATGTGAGAGATGTTAGTGCCAACACCCCTACAGTTGATTCAATCCCAGTTGTGAGGGATTATCCCGATGTTTTTCCAGCTGACCTTCCGGGTATGCCGCCCGACAAAGACATTGACTTTAGCATTGATTTATTGCCTGACACTCAGCCTATTTCCATTCCTCTCTATCGCATGGCTCCTCCTGAGTTGAAGGAGTTGAAGGAACAGTTACAGGAATTGCTTGATAAGGGATTCATCAGGCCCAGTGTATCGCCTTGGGGTGCCCCGGTGTTGTTTGTGAAAAAGAAGGATGGGATGATGCGGATGTGTATTGATTACAGACAGTTGAATAAGGTGACATTGAAGAATAGGTACCCATTTCCCCACATTGATGACTTGTTTGACAAGCTTCAGGGTGCCAGGGTATTCTCCAAGATTGATCTTCGTTCGGGTTATCATCAGTTGAAGATTCGGGAGTCGGACATCCCGAAGACTGCTTTCCGGACAAGATACGGTCACTACAAGTTCCTTGTTATGTCATTCGGGTTGACCAACGCCCCAGCATCTTTCATCCACCTGATGCACATCGTATTTCGACCTCATCTTGATACTTTCGTCATTGTATTCATTGACGACATTCTGGTATATTCTCGGTCACGGGAGGACCATGAGCGGCACTTGAGGACCGTGCTTCAGACCTTGAGAGAGAAGAAGGTTTATGCCAAGTTCTCTAAGTGTGAATTTTGGCTTGATTCTGTGGCATTCTTAGGCCATGTGGTATCTTCGGATGGGATCAAGGTAGATCCAAAGAAGGTGGAGGCAGTGCAGAGTTGTTCCAGACCATCTTTAGCTACTGAGATATGTAGTTTCCTTGGTTTGGCCGGGTATTATCGCCTTTTCCGTGGAGGGATTTTCATCCATTTCAGCACCCCTGACTAGATTGACCCAGAAAGGCGCATCTTTTATTTAGACTGAGGAGTGTGAGGAGAGCTTTCAAAAGCTCAAGACAGCCCTGACTACAGCTCCAGTGTTTGTACTACCTACCAGTTCGGGGTCCTATACAGTATATTGTGATGCTTCGAGGATTGGCTTGGGACGGTGTTGATGCAGGACGGTAGGGTGATTGCCTACGCGCCAAAAATAGTTGAAGGTACATGAGAAACATTACCTTGTTCATGACCTTGAGTTGGAAGCGATTGTTCACGCCCTGAATATATGGCATCAGTATATATACGGTGTTCCCTGTGAGATATATACGGATCACCGGAGTTTGCAGCACATATTCAGGCAGAAGGATCTCAATTTGCGTCAACGTAGGTGGTTGGAGTTACTCAAGGATTATGACATTACCATATTATACCACCCGGGGAAGGCCAACGTGGTGGCCGATACCCTAAGTCGCCGGGCGGAGAGCGTGGGTAGTTTGGCATATCTTCATGCAGCTGAGAGGCCCTTAGCTTTGGATGTTCAGTCTTTAGCCAGCCAGTTCATGAGGTTGGACCTTTCTGAGCCTCGTCGGATTTCGCTTGTGTTGTTGCTCGATCTTCTCTTTATGACCGCATTCGAGAGTGCCAGTATGATGATCCCGACCTTCGAGCTCTTCGGGATAAAGTTCAGCGGGATGGTGTCAGAGATATGACCATAGATGATGATGGTGTGTTGATACTGCAGGGTCGTATTTGTGTGTCTGACGTAGATGGACTGCGAAGGTTGATCCTTGAGGAGGCCCATAGCTCGCAGTACTCCATTCATCCCGGTACCGCGAAGATGTACCAGGATCTGAGACAGCACTACTGGTGGCGGAGGATGAAAAAGGATATAGTGAAGTTCGTAGCCAGATGCCTCAATTGTCAGCAGGTCAAGTGTGATCATCAGAGACCGGGAGGATTACTTCAGCAGATGAGGCTTCCAGAGTGGAAGTGGGAGCGGATTACCATGGTTTTTATGGTTGGACTTCCTCGGACTTTGAGGAAGTATGATTCAATTTGGGTGATTGTGGACTGGCTGACCAAGTCAGCCCATTTCATTCCGATGTTGACTACGTATTCCTCGGAAAGGTTGGCTCAGATCTACATGCGGGAGATAGTCCGGTTGCATGGTGTTCCGGTATCTATTATTTCAGACCGAGGTTCTCAGTTCACCTTGCACTTCTGGAGAGCCTTGCATAGTGAGCTGGGTACCCAGATTGATCTCAGTATAGCATTCCACCCCCAGACGGACGGATAATCCGAGCGCACTATTCATATTTTAGAGGATATGCTCCGTGCTTGTGTGATGGATTTTGGAGGATCATGGTATCAATACTTGACCCTTGCAGAGTTTGCTTATAATAACAGCTATCAGTCTAGCATTCAGATGGCGTCGTTTGAGGATTTATATGGTAGGCGGTGCAGGTCTCCAATTGGATGGTTCGAGCCGGGCGAGGCCCGATTATTGGGTACAGATTTGGTTCAGGATGCCTTGGACAAGGTAAAGGTGATTCAGGATAGACTTCGCATAGCTCAGTCCAGGTAGAAGAGTTATGCAGATAGGAGAGTTCGCGACTTGGCATTCATGGTTGGTGATCGAGTTTTGCTTCGGGTGTCGCCGATGAAGGGCGTCATGATATTTGGGAAGAAGGGTAAGCTGAGTCCGAGGTTCATTGGCCCTTTTGAGATATTGCAGCGGGTTGGGGAGGTTGCTTATGAGTTGGCCTTGCCTCCTAACCTAGCAGGTGTTCATCCGGTATTCCACGTGTCCATGCTACGGAAGTATCACGGTGACCCGACTCATGTTTTGGATTTCAGCTCAGTTCAGTTGGACAAAGATCTATAATATGTTGAGGAGCCTCTAGCCAATTTGGACAAGCAGGTTAGAAAGCTCAGATCGAAGGATACTGCTTCATTCAAGGGGTAGTAGAGAGGTCATCCGGTCGAGGAGGCGACTTGGGAGACCGAGCAGAACATGCGGAGCCTGTACCCTCATCTATTCACAGCTTCAGGTACGTTTCTATACTCGTTCGAGGACGAATGATTTTCTTAAGAGGGGGAGAATGTAATGACCTGGCCAGTCGTTTTGAGAGTTAGCGCCCCGATTCCCTAATAATTGTTCCTCCCATATTTTTTTATGTTAATGGATCGAGTCGGTGCGTCGAGTGATGAAACATGGAGTGCTTTTGGACATATAGTCCTTTAAGGTGAGATTTAACCTAAGAAATTGGACAGTAGCGAGAGCTGTGAGAAGACGAATCCGGAATGGGAATCTGTTGACTCTGTTAGCGGCGATTTCGGCCGATAGGTGGGATTTGGATATCAAACTCGGAACAGAATTCCGAAAGCGACAGTAGGTCCGGAATGTCATTTATGACCTGTGTGCAAAATTTGAGGTGATTCGGACGAGTTTAGACGTGTTTCAGCATCGAGGGTGAATTCTTAAAAAATAATTCCTAAGTTCTTAGGCTTGAATCTATGCATTCTTGAGTATTTTGATGTTATGGACGTGTTTTTAAGGCCCGACCAAGTTTGAATAGGGTATTGGGGTCAATTGGTGGTTTTGGTTGAGGTCCCAGGGGCCTCGGGGTTGTTTCGGACGCTCAACAGAAGAATTTTGGACTTGGTAAGTTGTTGAACTGGGCAACCTTCTGGTGTTTTCGCACTTGCGAAGGATTTCCCGCAAGTGCGATCACGCAGGTGCGATATAGAGGTCGCAGGTGCGAACTTGGTTAGGTTGGGCAGTGTCCGCAGGTGCGACCTGGGTCCCGCAGGTGCGACCATTGGACCGCAGGTGCGACCCCAGGAGATTTAATGAAATTCCGCACCTGCGATGCCCTTTCCGCAGGTGCGGTGAAAGGGACCGCAGGTGCGGAAATCCCTGTTCATATTCCAAAAATCTGAGGGTTATGTTATTTCACCATTTTTGAGGGACATTTCACTTGGGTGTTCAAGGTAAGTGACTTCTAAACACCATAGGTAAATTTTCATGTTCCTAATCGTAAATTCCACCTTTAAATTCGAGATTTTGAGTTGAAATTGGGGAAAATTGGAAGAAACTTCCTAGACCGATTTTTGGGGTTCTGATTGAGTATTTGATCTCCGATTTGAGAGATTTTCATATGGTTAGACTCGTGAGTGAATAAGGGTTCAGAAAATATAAATTTTACCCGATTCCGAGATTTGGGTCGAGGGGCGTTTTGGTCAATTTTCTAAACTTGCGCATTAGCTCCGAATTTATTAGTTACTTTGATTTCTTGAATTTATATTTACATTATACCATCAAATTGAATAGATTTGGACCACCTGGAGTTGGATACTCGTGGAAAAAGAGTGATTAGCGGTTGATTTGCACAGCTGAGGTAAGTGGCTTGCCTAACTCTGTGTTGGGGAATCTCCCTTAGGCATTTTTAACTAGTTGTCCTATAAAACCCGTGTATGTGAGGTGACGAGCACATGCACGGGATGTTTTTTTATGTTAATGGATCGAGTCGGAGCGTCGAGTGATGAAAATTGGAGTGTTTTTTGACATATAGTCCTTTAAGGTGAGATTTAACCTAAGAAATTGGACAGTAGCCAGAGCTGTGAGAAGACGGATCCGGAATGGGAATATCTTGACTCTGTTAGTGGCGATTTCGGCCGATAGGTGGGATTTTGATATCAAACTCGGAACGGAATTCCAAAAGCGACAGCAGGTCCGGAATGTCATTTATGACCTGTGTGTAAAATTTGAGGTCATTCGGACGAGTTTAGACGTGTTTCGTTGTCGAGGGTGAATTCTTCAAAAATAATTCCTAAGTTCTTAGGCTTGAATCTATGCATTCTTGAGTATTTTGATGTTATGGGACGTGTTTTTAAGGCTCGACCAAGTTTGAATAGGGTATTGGGGTCAGTTGGTGGTTTTGGTTGAGGTCCCGGGGGCCACGGGGTTGTTTCGGACGCTCAACGGAAGAATTTTGGACTTGGTAATTTGCTGAACTGGGCAACCTTCTGGTGTTTTCGCACCTGCGAAGGATTTCCCGCAAGTGCGATCACGCAGGTGCGATATAGAAGTCGCAGGTGCGAACTTGGTTAGGTTGGGCAGTGTCCGCAGGTGCGACCTGGGTCCCGCAGGTGCGACCATTGGACCGCAGGTGCGACCCCAGGAGATTTAATGAAATTCCGCACCTGCGATGCTCTTTCCGCAGGTGCGGTGAAAGGGACCGCAGGTGCGGAAATCCCTGTTCATATTCCAAAAATCTGAGGGTTATGTTATTTCACCATTTTTGAGGGACGTTTCACTTGGGTGTTCAAGGTAAGTGACTTATAAACACCATAGGTAAATTTTCATGTTTCTAATCGTAAATTCCACCCTTAAATTCGAGATTTTGAGTTGAAATTGGGGAAAATTGGAAGAAACTTCCTAGACCGATTTTTGGGGTTCTGATTGAGTATTTTATCTCCGATTTGAGAGATTTTCATATGGTTAGACTCGTGAGTGAATAAGGGTTCAGAAAATATAAATTTTACCCGATTCTGAGATTTGGGTCGAGGGGCGTTTTGGTCAATTTTCTAAACTTGCGCATTAGCTCCGAATTTATTAGTTACTTTGATTTCTTGAATTTATATTTACATTATACCAATAAATTGAATAGATTTGGATCACCTGGAGTTGGATACTCGTGACAAGAGAGTGATTAGCGGTTGATTTGCACAGCTGAGGTAAGTGGCTTGCCTAACTCTGTGTTGGGGAATCTCCCTTAGCCTAATTTTAACTAGTTTTCCTATAAAACCCGTGTATGTGAGGTGACGAGCGCATGCACGGGATATTTTCAATGAAATTCCATACTTCTTTCTACACAATACCTCATTTCCAACTCTATTATTACTGTTATCGGTTTGAACTGCATAATAACTTAAGATTTTATCCTGGTAAATTGATTTCTAACTGATTTTCCAATCGTTACTATTATTTGAACTAATTTAAGGATTTTACTCCGAGATATCCAACTGGTTCGTTTTCCTAAAACCCTAAGACTACGCTATTTTGAGATTTTTTTTCTTTATATCTCGTATATATATACGGGGATAGCGGGCAAAGACCTGAGCCTTTCCCTCATGCTGTATTGCATACAGGGACTGCGGGCATAGACCTGAGCCTTTCCCTCATACTGAATTGCACACAGGGATTGCGGGCATAGACCTGAGCCTTTCCCTCATACTGCATTTCACACAAGGATTGCGAGCATAGACCTGAGCCTTTCCCTCATACTGCATTGCACACAGGGATTGCGGGCGTAGACCTGAGCCTTTCCCTCATACTGGATTGCATACAGGGATTGCGTGCATAGACCTGAGCCTTTCCCTCATACTGCATTGCATACAGGGATTGCGGGCATAGACCTGAGCCTTTCCCTCATACTGCATTGCATACTTAGGGATTGTGGGCATAGATCTGAGCCTTTCCCTCATTATGCATTGTATACATAGGGATTGCGGGTGGAGACCTGAGCCTTTCCCTCATATTGCATTGCATTGCACCTTTACTTTCTTACAGAGCTTTATATATACTGCGTTGATCTGAGCATTCAGTTATACTGTCCTTGCTAGTCTTTACTCATCATTTGTTTTTGTTGATTATCACCTGTTTTATTTACTTGCTTACTATATTTGTCATTTTGCAAAATCTCAGTAGGCCCTCTACCTGACCTCGTCACTACTTGACTGGGGTTAGGCTTGGCACTTACTGAGTACCGAATGTGAAGTACTCATGCCTTTCTGCGCGTGTTTTCCCCATGTGAAGATCCAGGTCCTAGTACGCAGTATCTCAGCTAGCCAGCAGCAACAGTATCAGGAGACTCGAGATATAATCTGCAACGTCCGCAGATCTCCGAGTCCCCTTCTTATCTTGATGTAGTAGAACTTGTAGATGAAACTATACGGTCTTTTTTTCCAGATGTACATGTTGAGCCGTAGAGTTAGCTTGTGATGTATTGTGATATTCCGGGTTCTGGGTAAAGTAAACTGTGAATGCCGAGCGGCATCGACTTTATTATGATTTATATCACTTACTGCTATTCTACCTCTTTTATCTTAATTTTGCGTAAGGAATAGGCTTACCTAGTCGTCTAGACTAGGTGCCGTCACGAGACCCAGTCGGCGGGAGAATTAAGTCGTGACAAGTTAGTATCAGAGCGTCTAGGTTCGTAGGAGTCACAACATCACAATCAGGTTTATTAAAGTCTCGCGGATCGGTGCGTAGACGTTCGTACTTATCTTCGAGAGGCTATGTTACTGTTAAGAAAGATCATGCTTCTTGGAATCCCTTCTCATGCTGATTACTACTACCAAAATTCTTAAACTCTATTCTATTCTTTCTTACGGATGGTTCGCACTCACACTGGACGTACCGACGATCACGCACCCGAGCCCCCAGCTAGAGCCACTAGAGGTAGGGGTCAAGGTAGGGGACGAGCACGCGGTGCAGCCCGAGCACCGGCCAGAGCAGTGGCAGAGGATCCCCCAGCAGCTACAGATGGAGGGGCACCGGAGGTTACTGCTATTACTCCAGCCTTCCAGGAGACCTTAGCTCAGTTCTTGAGTGCCTTCAGTACTCTGTCTCAGGCAGGGTTACTTCCTATAGCCCCAGCTACATCCCAGGCCGGGGAAGGGGCACAGACTCCTGCAGCTCGTACTCTTGAGTAGAGGGTTCACATGGGGCAGGTCCTAGAGTATATTCCTATGCCTCCAGCAGCTCGAGTTCAGCATGAGGCCAGGGCAGCTGCATCGGAGTCTGAACAGCTCCGTCTTGAGAGGTACAAGAAGTACCACCAACCTGAGTTCAGCGTTTTAGCTTCAGATGACGCTCTGGGTTTTCTTGAAGAGTGTCATCGCATCCATCGTACCATGGGTATTGTGGAGACGAGCGGGGTCTCTTTCACTACTTTTTAGCTAAGAGGAGAAACCTATCAGTGGTGGCATGCATTTGAGCTTAGTAGTCCGGATGAGGTAGCCTCACTTACTTGGGCTCAGTTTTTAGAGATGTTTCTACTTGAGTTCGTCCCTCAGAGCCTCAAGGATGCTTCGCGTGCGGATTTTGAGCAGCTACGCCAGGGTACTATGACCGTGTCAGAGTATGCAGTCCAGTTCAGTGACTTGGCATGACATGCATCAGCTTTGGTATCTACTGTCAGAGAGAGAGTTCGTCGTTTTATTGAGGGACTCCATCCTAGCATTCTTACCAGTATGGCCAGGGAGTTGGAGACTAATATCACTTACCAGCAGGCCGTGAGCATTGCTAGGAGGATTGAGAGTATGCTGACCTGGGACAGAGAGGAGAGAGAGGCCAAGAGGTCTCGAGAGACGGGTCATTTCTCAGGAGCTCGTGCACCAGCAGCACGCTTTGGTAGGGGTTTTGTGATTCACCCGATATATTCACCTCTCCCAGCAGCCAGTGGTATTCCAGCACCTCCTAGACCTCGAGAGCCTTATTATGCACCACCAGTATCTCAGGCGCCTCCTTCTCGAGGTGCTATCACCAGCCAGTCCAACAGGCTAGTTTAGAGTCAGCAGCAGCAGCCACGCCCTCAGAGGGGCTGTTTTGGATGTTGTGACCCTCGTCATGTGATCAAGGATTGCCCTAGAGTTAGGAGGGGTGCACCACTAGAGACTTATCAGGTTTTACGTCTGCCACCAGGTCCCCCAGCCATACTTCCAGCCCCAGCTGCTACCGCACCATCTCAGGTAGCTCGAGGTGGAGGTTGGGGAGGACGAGGTCGTCCTAGAGGGGGAGGTCAGGCCAGATACTATGCCCTTCCCGCTCGATCCAAGGCCATTGCTTCAGATTCAGTCATCACAGGTATTGTCCCCGTTTGTCATAGGGATGCATCGGTATTATTTGATCCAGGTTCCACATATTCATATGTATCATCTTATTTAGCCTCTCATTTGGGGATATCTNTCGTGACGCTGTCTATGCCAGGTTTTCCAAGGTTAGAGTGGAGGGGTTCACTAGAGTATACTCTTCGTCGAGTCATTTCTTTTCTTAAAGCTCAGCGGATGGTTGCAAAGGGGTGTGATGCTTATTTGGCCTATGTGAGAGATGTTAGTGCCGACACCCCTACAGTTGATTCAGTCCCAGTTGTGAGGGATTATCCTGATGTTTTTCCAGCTGACCTTCCGGGTATGCCGCCCGACAAAGACATTGACTTTAGCATTGATTTATTGCCTGACACTCAGCCTATTTCCATTCCTCTCTATCGCATGGCTCCTCCTGAGTTGAAGTAGTTGAAGTAACAGTTACAGGAATTGCTTGATAAGGGATTCATCAGGCCCAGTGTATCGCCTTTGGGTGCCCAGGTGCTGTTTGTGAAAAAGAAGGATGGGACGATGCGGATGTGTATTGATTACAGACAGTTGAATAAAGTGACAGTGACGAATAGGTACCCATTGCCCCGCATTGATGACTTGTTTGACCAGCTTCAGGGTGCCAGGGTATTCTCATAGATTGATCTTCGTTCGGGTTATCATCAGTTGAATATTCGGGAGTTGGACATCCCGAAGACTTCTTTCCAAACAAGATACGGTCACTACGACTTCCTTGTTATGTCATTCGGGCTGACCAACGCCCCAGCATCTTTCATCCACCTGATGCACATCGTATTTCGACCTCATCTTGATACTTTCGTCATTGTATTCATTGACGACATTCTGGTATATTCTCGGTCACGGGAGGACCATGAGCAGCACTTGAGGACCGTGCTTCAGACCTTGAGAGAGAAGAAGGTTTATGCCAAGTTCTCTAAGTGTGAATTTTGGCTTGATTCTGTGGCATTCTTAGGCCATGTGGTATCTTTGGATGGGATCAAGGTAGATCCGAAGAAGGTGGAGGCAGTGCAGAGTTGGCCCAGACCATCTTCAGCTACTGAGATCCGTAGTTTCCTTGGTTTTGCCGGGTATTATCGCCTTTTTCGTGGAGGGATTTTTATCCATTTCAGCACCCCTGACTAGATTAACCCAGAAAGGCGCATCTTTTATTTAGACTGAGGAGTGCGAGGAGAGATTTCAAAAGCTCAAGATAGCCCTGACTACAGCTCCAGTGTTAGTACTACCTACCGGTTCGGGGTCCTATACAGTCTATTGTGATGCTTCGAGGATTGGCTTGGGACAGTGTTGATGCAGGACGGTAGGGTGATTGCCTACACATCCAGACAGTTGAAGGTACATGAGAAACATTACCCTGTTCATGACCTTGAGTTGGCAGCGATTGTTCACGCCCTGAAGATATAGCATCAATATATATACGGTGTTCCCTGTGAGATATATACGGATCACCGGAGTTTGCAGCACATATACAGGCAGAAGGATCTCAATTTTCCTCAACGTAGGTGGTTGGAGTCACTCAAGGATTATGACATTACCATATTATACCACCCGGGGAAGGCCAACGTGGTGGCCGATGCCCTAAGTCGCCGGGCGGAGAGCGTGGGTAGTTTGGCATATCCTCATGCAGCTGAGAGGCCCTTAGCTTTGGATTTTCAGTCTTTAGCCAGCCAGTTCGTGAGGTTGGACCTTTCTGAGCCTCGTCGGATTTCGCTTGTGTTGTTGCTCGATCTTCTCTTTATGACCGCATTCGGGAGTGCCAGTATGATGATCCCGACCTTCGAGCTCTTCGGGATAGAGTTCAGCGGGATGGTGTCAGAGATATGACCATAGATGATGATGGTGTGTTGATACTGCAGGGTCGTATTTGTGTGCCTTACGTAGACGGACTGCGGAGGTTGATCCTTGAGGAGGCCCATAGCTCGCGGTACTCCATTCATCCTGGTACCGCGAAGATGTACCAGGATCTGAGACAGCACTACTGGTGGCGGAGGATGAAAAAGGATATAGTGGAGTTCGTAGCAAGATGCCTCAATTGTCAGCAGGTCAAGTGTGATCATCAGAGACCGGGAGGATTACTTCAGCAGATGAGACTTCCAGAGTGGAACTGGGAGCGAATTACCATAGTTTTTATGGTTTGACTTCCTCGGACTTTGAGGAAGTATGATTCCATTTGGGTGATTGTGGATCGGCTGACCAAGTCAGCCCATTTCATTCCGGTGTTGACTACGTATTCCTCGGAAAGGTTGGCTCAGATCTACATGCAGGAGATAGTCCGGTTGCATGGTGTGCCGGTATCTATTATTTCAGACTGAGGTTCTCAGTTCACCTCGCACTTCTGGAGAGCCTTGCATAGTGAGCTGGGTACCCAAATTGATCTCAGTACAACATTCCACCCCCAGACGGACGGACAGTCCGAGCGCACTATTCATATTTTAGAGGATATGCTCCGTGCTTGTGTGATGGATTTTGGAGGATCATTGGATCAATACTTGCCCCTTGTAGAGTTTGCTTATAATAAGAGCTATCAGTCCAGCATTCAGATGGCGTCGTTTGAGGATTTATATGGTAGGCGGTGCAGGTCTCCAGTTGGATGGTTCGAGCCGGGGGAGGCCCGATTATTGGGTACAGATTTGGTTCAGGATACCTTGGACAAGGTAAAGGTGATTCAGGATAGACTACGCACAGCTCAGTCCAGGCAGAAGAGTTATGCAGATCGGAGAGTTCGCGACTTGGCATTCATGGTTGGTGATCGAGTTTTGCTTCGGGTGTCGCCGATGAAGGGCGTCATGAGATTTGGGAAGAAGGGTAAGCTGAGTCCGAGGTTCATTGGCCCTTTTGAGATATTGCATCGGGTTGGGGAGGTTGCTTATGAGTTGGCATTGCCTCCCAACCTAGCAGGTGTTCATCCGGTATTCCACGTGTCCATGCTCCGGAAGTATCACGGTGACCCGACTCATGTTTTTTATTTTAGCTCAGTTCAGTTGGACAAAGATCTATCATATGTTGAGGAGCCTCTGGCTATTTTGGACAGGCAGGTTAGAAAGCTCAGATCGAAGGATACTGCTTCATTTAAGGGGCAGTAGAGAGGTCATCCGGTCGAGGTGGCGACTTGGGAGACCGAGCAGAACATGCGGAGCCTGTACCCTCATCTATTCACAGCTTCAGGTACGTTTCTATACTCGTTCGAGGACGAATGATTTTCTTAAGAGGGGGAGAATGTAATGACCTGGCCGGTCGTTTTGAGAGTTAGCGCACCGATTCCCTAATAATTGTTCCTCCCATGTTTTTTTATGTTAATGGATCAAGTCGGTGCGTCGACTGATGAAAATTGGAGTGTTTTTGGACATATAGTCCTTTAAGGTGAGATTTAACCTAAGAAATTGCACAGTAGCGAGAGCTGTGAGAAGACGGATCCGGAATGGGAATATCTTGACTCTGTTAGCGGCCGATAGGTGGGATTTTGATATCGAACTCGGAACGGAATTCCGAAAGCGACAGCAGGCCCGGAATGTCATTTATGACCTGTGTGCAAAACTTGAGGTCATTCGGACGAGTTTAGACGTGTTTCGGCGTCGAGGGTGAATTCTTAAAAAATAATTCCTAAGTTCTTAGGCTTGAATCTATGCATTCTTGTGTATTTTGATGTTATGGGACGTGTTTTAAGGCCCGACCAAGTTTGAATAGGGTATTGGGGTCAGTTGGTGGTTTTGGTTGAGGTCCCGGGGGCCTCGGGGTTGTTTCGGACGCTCAACGGAAGAATTTTGGACTTGGTAAGTTGCTGAACTGGGCAACCTTCTGGTGTTTTCGCACCTGCGAAGGATTTCCCGCAAGTGCGATCACGCAGGTGCGATATAGAGGTCGCAGGTGCGAACTTGGTTAGGTTGGGCATTGTCCGCAGATGCGACCTGGGTCGCGCAGGTGCGACCATTGGACCGCAGGTGCGACCACAGGAGATTTAATGAAATTCTGCACCTGCGATGCCCTTTCCGCATGTGCGGTGAAAGGGACCGCAGGTGCGGAAATCCCTGTTCATATTCCAAAAATCTGAGGGTTATGTTATTTCACCATTTTTTAGGGACGTTTCACTTGGGTGTTCAAGGTAAGTGACTTCTAAACACCATAGGTAAATTTTCGTGTTCCTAATCGTAAATTCCACCCTTAAATTCGAGTATTTGAGTTGAAATTGGGAAAAATTGGAAGAAACTTCCTAGACCGATTTTTGGGGTTCTGATTGAGTATTTGATTTTCGATTTGAGAGATTTTCATATGGTTAGACTCGTGAGTGAATAAGGGTTCAGAAAATATAAATTTTACCCGATTTCGAGATTTGGGTCGAGGGGCGTTTTGGTCAATTTTCTAAACTTGCGCATTAGCTCCGAATTTATTAGTTACTTTGATTTCTTGAATTTATATTTACATTATACCATCAAATTGAATAGATTTGGACCACCTGGAGTTGGATACTCGTGGCAAGAGAGTGATTAGCGGTTGATTTGCACAACTGAGGTAAGTGGCTTGCCTAACTCTGTGTTGGGGAATCTCCCTTAGGCATTTTTAACTGGTTTTCCTATAAAACCCGTGTATGTGAGGTGACGAGCGTGTGCACAGGATATTTTCATTGAAATTCCATACTTCTTTCAACACAATACCTCATTTCCAACTCTGTTATTACTGTTACCGGTTTGAACTGCATAATAACTTAAGATTTTATCCTGGTAAATTGATTTTTAACTTATTTTCCAATCGTTACTATTATTTGAAACTGATTTAAGGATTTTACTCCGAGATTTCCAACTGGTTCTTTTTCCTAAACCCCTAAAACTACGCTATTTTGAGATTTGTTTTCTTTCTATTGCGTATATATATACGGGGATAGCGGGCATAGACCTGAGCCTTTCCCTCATACTGTATTGCATACAGGGACTGCGGGCATAGACCTGAGCCTTTCCCTCATACTGCATTGCACATAGGGATTGCGGGAATAGACCTGAGCCTTTCCCTCATACTACATTGCATACAGGGATTGCGGGCATAGACCTGAGCCTTTCCCTCATACTGCATTGCATACAGGGATTGCGGGCATAGACCTGAGCCTTTCCCTCATACTGCATTGCACATAGGGATTGCGGGCATAGACCTGAGCTTTTCCCTCATACTGCATTGCACACAGGGATTGCGGGCATAGACCTGAGCCTTTCCCTCATACTGCATTGCATACAGGGATTGCGGGCATAGACCTGAGCTTTTCCCTCATACTGCATTGCATACTTAGGGATTGCGGGAAGAGACCTGAGCCTTTCCCTCATTCTGCATTGTATACATAGGGATTGCGGGCAGAGACCTGAGCCTTTCCCTCATATTGCATTTCATTGCACCTTTACTTTCTTACAGAGCTTTATATATACTGCGTTGATCTGAGCATTCAGTTATACTGTCCTTGTTAGTCTTTACTCATCATTTGTTTTTGTTGATTATCACCTGTTTTATTTACTTGCTTACTATATTTGTCATTTTGCAAAATCTCAGTAGGCCCTCTACCTGACCTCGTCACTACTTGACTGGGGTTAGGCTTGGCACTTACTGAGTACCGAATGTGGAGTACTCACGCCCTTCTGCGCATGTTTTCCCCATGTGCAGATCCAGGTCCTAGTACGTGGTATCTTAGCTAGCAAGTAGCAGCAGTATCAGGAGACTCAAGGTATAATCTGCAACGTCCGCAGATCTCCGAGTCTCCTTCTTATCTTGATGTAGTAGAACTTGTAGATGAAACTATACGGTCTTTTTTTCCAGATGTACATGTTGAGCCGTAGAGTTAGCTTGGGATGTATTGTGATATTTCCGGGTTCTGGGTAAAGTAAACTGTGAATGCCGAGCGGTATCGACTTTATTATGATTTATATCACTTACTGCTATTCTACCTGATTTATCTTAATTTTGCGTAAGGAATAGGCTTACCTAGTCGTCTAGACTAGGTGCCGTCACGAGACCTAGTCGGCGGGAGAATTGGGTCGCGACAGAAAAGAAAACATCAATTAGGGAATATATACCCTTAATTGGAATGGAAAGCAACAATTAGGGAATGTATACCCTTAATTGGATAAGAATCATCAATTAGGGAATGTATACTCTTAATTGGATAAGAAAAGAGGCAATTAGGGAATGTATACACTTAATTGGTTAAGAAAACATCAATTAGGGAATGTATACCCTTAACTGGAACAACAAATCATCAATTAGGGAATGTATACCGTTAATTGGATAAGAAAATATCAATTAGGGAATGTATACCGTTAATTGGATAAGAAAATATCAATTAGGGAATGTATACCGTTAATTGGATAAGAAAATATCAATTAGGGAATGTATACCGTTAATTGGATAAGAAAATATCAATTAGGGAATGTATACCGTTAATTGGATAAGAAAATATCAATTAGGGAATGTATACCGTTAATTGGATAAGAAAATATCAATTAGGGAATGTATACCGTTAATTGGATAAGAAAATATCAATTAGGGAATGTATACCGTTAATTGGATAAGAAAATATCAATTAGGGAATGTATACCGTTAATTGGATAAGAAAATATCAATTAGGGAATGTATACCGTTAATTGGATAAGAAAATATCAATTAGGGAATGTATACCGTTAATTGGATAAGAAAATATCAATTAGGGAATGTATACCGTTAATTGGATAAGAAAATATCAATTAGGGAATGTATACCGTTAATTGGATAAGAAAATATCAATTAGGGAATGTATACCCTTAATTGGAAAAGAAAACATCAATTAGGGAATGTATACCCTTAATTGGAAAAGAAAGCATCAATTAGGGACTGTATACCCTTAGTTGACATCAACTAGGGAGCATGTGCCCCCATGTCGGGAAAAGAAAATCAATTAGGGAATTTAAACCCTATGTCGGGAAAAGAAAATCAATTAGGGAATGTATACCCTTAATTGGAAAAGAAAACATCAATTAGGGAATGTATACCCTTAATTGGAAAAGAAAACATCAATTAGGGAATGTATACCCTTAATTGGAAAAGAAAACATCAATTAGGGAATGTATACCCTTAATTGGAAAAGAAAACATCAATTAGGGAATGTATACCCTTAATTGGAAAAGAAAACATCAATTAGGGAATGTATACCCTTAATTGGAAAAGAAAACATCAATTAGGGAATGTATACCCTTAATTGGAAAAGAAAACATCAATTAGGGAATGTATACCCTTAATTGGAAAAGAAAACATCAATTAGGGAATGTATACCCTTAATTGGAAAAGAAAACATCAATTAGGGAATGTATACCCTTAATTGGAAAAGAAATCATCAATTAGGGAATGTATACCCTTAATTGGCATTGACTAGGGAGCGTGTGCCCCCATGTCGGGAAAAGAAAATCAATTAGGGAATGTATACCCTTAATTGGAAAGTAATCATCAATTAGGGAATGTATACCCTTAACTGGAATCGATCAGGGAGCGTGTACTCCCATGTCGGGAAAAGAAAATCAATTAGGGAATGTATACCCTTAATTGGAAAAGGAAAACATCAATTAGGGAATGTATACCCTTAATTGGAACATCAAATCATCAATTAGGGAATGTGTACCCTTAATTGGATAAGAAAGCATCAATTAGGGAATGTATACCCTTAATTGGAAAGGAAACCATCAATTAGGGAATGTATACCCTTAATTGGATAGGAAGTCATCAATTAGGGAATGTATACCCTTAGTTGGATAAGAAAACATCAATTAGGGAATGTATACCCTTAATTGGAAAAGCGAAACATCAATTAGGGAATGTATACCCTTAATTGGCATCCTAGGGAGTGTGTACACCCATGTCGGGAAAAGTAAATCAATTAGGGAATGTATACCCTTAATTGGAAAAGAAGATCACCAATTAGGGAATGTATACCCTTAATTGGCATCGACTAGGGAGCATGTGCCCCCATGTCGGGAAAAGAAAATCAATTAGGGAATGTATACCCTTAATTGGAAAAAGTGTAGCTAGGGTTTGGAGACCCTATACCACTTCAGGTTTGAGCTATTTTCAACATTTTTTTTTGAATAAATGCGGGAAAGGATTTTGGAGAAAACTTTCTTTTTGGAGTTGTTGTTGCAGAGTTGCTTCTAGATCTTGCGCCTTTTCTTTTGGTTGCACCTGCTTTTGCACAGTTGCTTTTGAGTTGCACCTGTTTCACATTTTCAAACAAAGAACAGTTTGTTAGTTTGAAACGGTAGTTGGTTTTGCGGCCTTGATTGTTTCAAGCTGCTTGATCTCAACCCATTTGACAAAGATCTCAATTGTTTGCTCGTTTGCTGGTTGGGGATTGGGTTTCATCTCTAATCCCGGGGACCTTGGCTTTCCAGGTTTTACCATGGCGATCGATCACGTAGGACCTAACATTTTGTTTTGCCTTTGTGGGCCTTTCACTTGCTTTCCTTTTGGGTTTCCAGAGTATCGGGGGGAGTTTTGGCCCCTCAGATTCTGCTGCAACGGTTAGTCGTGGGACTTAAACCTTTCCAACTTTATTTCGCCTTTATTGACTTTTCATTTCTGACTTTTCTTCCAACTTTAACTTTAGGGCATTTGGAATATTTCGGGTTTTCAAACCTCGCCGAGAGGGTTAGCCACGTGGGACTCAACCTTTAATTGGAAAAGCGAAACATCAATTAGGACTCACGTGAGACAACTTTTATGATTTTTTCTATAATTTTAAAGTAGTAAACATGCATGAAATGCAACTAAATAAAGAAAAGTTCCTAAAATTTATTAAAATTATTTTTTGATTATTTTTAGGAGTAATTTTCATGCGGGGCAAAATTTGAGTGTTCACAACCACGCTGCTACCAATCAATCGGCCGGCTATGCAAAACTTGGAATCTGCACAAAATATGCAGAAGAGTAGTATGAGCACACCGCAGCGGTGCCTAGTAAGTATCAAGACTAACCTCGGTGAAGTAGTGACGAGGACTAGTCAAGACACCCACTGGTCTAATAAATTAAACAGACATAAATATAAGAATGGCGGAACATGACATCTATCTAATGACTACACAATACAGTTAACAACATAACAACAACAACACGAAAGGAAATACGACAAATAACAACGGAACATTTTAATAATACACAGAAGGATGGACGGGACCACAAGCCAAAAACCGGAAACCACAATACGGTAAGAACAAGTAGTAACTCAGCACTGCAATAAATTCCACATCAGGCCTTAGCCAACAACTCCAACAATTTAGTCAAATCTTTGAATGTAACCTTTCACCCGCAAGTTTATATTGAAAACTTCAAAATATAATCATTTCAAATAGAAACTTCCTTTGAAAGGTACTTCCTCCAAATATATATACCTTGCAGAGAGAAAATCTTTAAACGTAATTCCTTCAAGATAAACGCTTTTAAAATATACTTTTCCAATAAATTTCTTTCAAACATAGTTTTCTTTAAGACAAATACTTTTCAAATATACCTTGCGGAATAATAGTCTTTCGAACATAGTTTTCTTCAAGATAAATGATTTTCGACTATGCTTTTAAAATAAATATTGTTCGAATATACTTTCTTCGAGATAATCTACCGAGATTCTGTCCCGTAGTTCATAATTAGTCATACAGTACAAGGGATATTCCGGAATGCGTCCGTAGTCCCAAAAATAAATATGCAGTGCATGGGGGATCTCCTAGAATACGTCCGTAGTCCCCAAAGTAAATATGCAGTGCTGAGGGGGATCTCCCATAATACGTCTGTAGTCCCCAATTTAAATATGCAGTACAGGAGGGATCTCCCAGAATACGTCCGAAGTCCCCAATTTAAATATGCAATGCAACCAACAGAGATAATAACTAGAACATGACAGAAACATCGTACATTGCCACAGCAAGTACAAAAGCAACAAAAGACAGAAATGCAAAATGCGACGAGCAAATCAATACAAGAACTTAAGCCACAAGAACGGTAAACTCACTCATGAGAAATAGCCACTGAAAGAAATGCCAAGCACAAGGAGAAACAGGGTAACGAGGAAGAACAAACAAAATATAGCAACGAGTTCACAATATTCAAGTCAACAATAAGAAGTCAACACAAGTCAAGAAATTCCAAATACAGACAAGTCGACTAAGGTGTAGGTTATCTAAATTCCTTTTTAATGTTGAATAATTATGAGAGATTTTCCACAATCCAAATGAGGGTAAGCAACTAAAGATACTCATAACTCCAATTATGGCTAAACAATTATAGGGCTAGATAATACTAATTCTAGTCAAATAGGCAGTTTATGAAGAAAATATAGCATGATGGTGGAAGAGGCAAAATCTTCTGTTAAATCAATTAAGATCAATAAACAACAAAGGGAATTAAAATCAAGAAATTCTAATTTAAGCAGGAAGAGATGAAATTAGCAATCAGGAACGCAGTCATAATAATTACAACTTCATACACAGGAAATATAAGGACCTAAGAACCCTAAAAAGTCAACCTTCTACAAATAAGTCCGAGTACGCACTAGTCACCTCGCGTACACGGGCTACAACCACCATAGAAGACTCAAACCCTAAGGGATAATTCCCCCACACAAGGTTAGGAAAGATACTTACCTCAAAGAAGACAACACGGTACTCTAAAATGGACTTCTCAGGCGAAAAGACTTCCGGACGGCTCAAAATCGACTAGAACAACTTTAAAACACACATAAAACTTGTAAGGAATTATTCTGAATAATAGAGTTTCGATCTTTACAAAAATATAAGAATCGACCCAAAAGTCAACCACCGGGCCAGCACCTCAGAAATCGTCAAATTTTTACAAAATTCGAAGACCCATTTCAATACGAGTTCAACCATATAAATTTTATCAAATTCCGATACCATTTGGTCCCTCAAATCACGATTTTTCATTTTAGAAATTTTCTTTCAAAACCAACATTTTCCTCAACTCAAAACACAAATTAAATGATGGAAATAAAGATAAAATCATGGAATATATTTCATTCTAGTTGAAGAATACTTACCCAATCGAATTCGTGAAAAACCCATCAAAAATCACCATGAACCGAGCTCTAGAAGTAAAAATGTGATAAAAACGGCTTAACCCTCGATTTATAAAATTTAGATCTGCCCAGGCCTCTAATGAATCGCGAACGCGGAGGAAAGACCGCGTTCGCGAAGAAGAAAAATGAAGTTGCTCAAAATGTACTTCGCGAACGCGAAGACTTGCTCGCGAACACGGAAGAGAAAAAGGTGGAGCCTACGCGAACGCATAGGAAATCCTGCAAACGCGAAGAGTAAATAAATTGGGTTGCCCAGAAAGACCCTTCGCGAACGCTTGGAGTAGTACGAGAACGTGGAAAATGAGATGGCATAGCTATGCGAACGCGTAGGGTGGACGCGGACGCGGAGAAAAACATTCCCTCCTCCAAGATTACACTTCGCGAACGCGGAGGATGGGACGCGAACGCAAAGAAGAAAACCAAATACCAGGCATCAGCAATCTAAAAATGGAAGAAAATGGCCCGTAGCCCATCTGAAACACACCCGAGGGCCCAGGGACCCCGTCTAATCACTCAAACAAGTCATATAACCTAACACGGACTCGCTCGAGGTTTCAAATCACATTAAACAACGCCGAAACGACAGATCAAACCATAATTTGAACTTATGAACTTTCAAATCTTCAAATATCTAAACTTGTGTTGAAACCTATTTGTTCAACCAGGAATGACACCAAATTTTGCAGACAAATCCCAATTGACATCCCCGAGCTAATACAACTCTTGGAATCGCATTCTGAACCCGATATCCAAAAATTCAACTGTGGTCAAACTGCTCCATTTTCCAACTTTCGCCGAATTACCTCAAATCACTCTACGGACCTCCAAAACCAATTCCGGGCGCGCGCCTAAGTCTAAAATCACCATACGGAGCTGTTGACATTACCCAAAATTCATTTCGAGGTTGTTTACTCAAAAGTCAAACCTCACCGCTTAAGCTTCAAAAATTAAAATCCCTCTTCCAATTCGACTCCGGACACAGTACTGAATCCAACCATGCACGCAGGTCGATATACACAATGTAAATTTGTTCAAGACCTTATGCCACCGAACGGAGCTTAAATTCTCAAAATGACCGGTCGGGTCGTTACACTCATGCAAAAGGGGAGACAATGCTTAGTCTCATGCAAGGAGGAAACATGGCTTAGTCTCATGCAAAATGGGGGACAATGCTTAGTCTCATGCAACTGAGGAGGCAGGGCTTTGCCTCATGCAAGATGGGAGACAATTCTTAGTCTCATGTAGTCGAGGAGATAGGGCTTAGCCTCATGCAAGATGGGAGATAATGCTTAGTCTTATGCAATTGAGGGGGCAGGTCTTAGCCTCATGCAAAATGGGAGACAATGCTTAGTCTCATGCAACTGAGGAGGCAATACTTAGCCTTATGTAGTTAGGGAGGCAATGCTTAGCCTCATGTAAAGAAAAGACAATGAGTGATAGTAGACCATTTCTTAGCTGGAGACGTGTTTGCGTTTGGCAGCTTTGTCGTTATGAAGATAGTGATTTTGATGTGTGTACGTATTTGCGAATATTCCTTGTTCCTGCATTCAAAGAAAAATTGTGAGTTTTGCGGGGAAGGTTGGTTCGTGCCTTTGCCTGATTTCTTTGCTTTTCTTTGCTCTATATCGAGATCCTGCTGAAGTTACCATGGGTAGCATCTGGTTGTTTTATAAAATAAAGTTTTTGAGAACATGTGTGCATTTGATGAATGTAGTTATTTAAACATAGTAGTATGCAACATCAAGTAAATTAGATGAACCAATGATTGTGACACTTTAGAGACATTGCTACTTCTTGCATTAGAATTTTGAGGTCCCTTCCTCAAAATTCTGCCCCAGTTTAATAAGGGATTCTTTGACTGTTCTGCATATGATGAAGTTGGCTGGACTTGCTCCGGAATTTTGAGGGTCCTCCTCAAAATTTTGCCCTAGTTTCTGACTATGGGGAAAATGAAGATTTTATTAAATTATGACCGAACCCACATGGCTGCCTACGTATCCCCTCTTAAACGTTAATCAGGTCAAGCGTAGTTCAGTTACATCAGATGAAGAAATGCAAATAATCTAAACATAATATCTTTTTATTGCGTCTGAATTGTAGGCTTTGGCCAAATTTCTCCGTCTATCTCTGCAAGTATAAGAGTTCCTCATGTTAGTACTCTATGAATCATGTAGGGGCCTTTCCAATTGGGTGAAAATTTCCCTTTGGCTTCATCTTGATGCGGGAAGATCCGCTTCAGCACCAACTGCCCCGATGTGAACTATCTAGGTTTGACCCTTTTGTTAAAAGCTCTGGACATTCTGTTCTGGTAAAGTTGACCATGGTATACCGCATTCATTCTTTTCCTATCAATGATAGCCAATTGTTTATAGAGACGTTGTATCCATTCTGCATCATTGAGTTTAACTTCTATTATGATTCTTAAAGAAGAAATTTTGACTTCGGTGGGAATGACGGCTTCAGTATCGTAGACCAACAAGTAGGGGGTTGCCCCAGTTGATATGCGGACTGTACTACGATATCTCAATAAGGAAAATGGTAATTTCTCGTGCCATTGCTTATCATTGGCTACCATATTTCTCAATATTTTCTTGATGTTCTTGTTGGCAGCCTCCATGACTCCATTCATTTAAGGCGGATATGATGTGGAATTCTTGTGCTTGATTTTGAAGGTTTCACACATAGCTTTCATTTAAGTCACTGTTGAGTTTGGCGGTGTTGTCGGTGATGATGGATTCTGGTACCCCGAATCGGCAAACAATACGATCCCTGACAAAATCTTCGACGACTTTCTTGGTTACAGCTTTGTAAAATGCAGCCTTGACCCATTTTGTGAAGTAGTCTATGGCCATTAAAATGAACTTGTGCTCGTTTGAAGCGGTGGGCTCAATCGGACCGATAACATCCATTCCCCAAGCAGCAAAAGGCCAAGGTGCACTTGTTGCATTGAGTTTATTTGGTGGCACCCGTATCATATATGCATGTATTTGTCACTAATTACACTTCTGGACATACTTGATGCAGTCTGTTTCCATACTCATCCAAAAATATCATGCTCTTAATATCTTCTTAGCTAAAACAAAACCGTTCATGTGTGGTCCGTAGGTTTCGGCATGTATCTCTTCGAGCAGTTTAAAAGCTTCATTGGCGTCAACACACCATAATAATCCTAGGTCTGGAGTCCTTCTGTACAGAATTCCTCCACTTTGGAAGAAATGGTTGGATAGTCTTCTGAGTGTGTGTATCTGATTATGATTTGCATGCTCTGGGTACTCTCCTTTTGCCAAGTATTCCTTGATATCATGGAACCATTGATTCCCATCTGTTTCTTCTGCAACGTGAGTGCAATAAGCTGGTCGATTATGGATCCTTACTGGAATAGGGTCGATGAAATTCTTGACCGGGTGTTGTATCATGGAAGACAGAGTGGCCAATGCATCTACGAACCCATTCTGGATTCTTGGGACATGTCTGAACTCTATCTTTGTGAACCTCTTCATCAACTCTTGCACATGATATAGATATGGTAATATTTTGGTATTCTTTGTATCCCACTCTCCTAGAACATGATGTACTAGAAGGTCTGAATCACCAATTACCAGCAATTTCTAGATATTCATATTGATGGCCAAATTGAGCTCCAAGATGCAAGCCTCATATTCTGCCATATTGTTGATGCACGGGAATCTGAGTTTTGGTGATACTGAGTAATGTTGACCTGTCTTTGACACCAAAACGGCTCCAATACCCACTCCTTTAAAATTTAAGTCTCCATCGAAAAACATTTTCCAACCGTTGTAGGTTTCAGCGATATCTTCTCCTACAAATGATATTTCTTCCTCGGGAAAATACGTTTTTAGTGGTTTGTATTCTCCTCCCACGGGATTTTCTGCAAGATGATCTGCTAATGTCTGTCCCTTGACCACCTTCCGAGTCACATAGACGATTTCAAATTCACTCAACAGTATCTACCATTTTTTAGCTTTCCTGTAAGCATGGGTTTCTGGAAAATATATTTCAGGGGATCCATTCTTGATATGAGATATGTGGTATAGGCACAGAAGTAGTGCCTCAATTTCTGAGCTATCCATGTCAGAGCACAGTAGGTGCGTTCCAGCAAAGAATACCGTGCTTCATAGGGTGTGAATTTCTTACCCATATAGTATATGTCCTGCTCTTTCCTCCTCATCCCGTCGTGTTGTCCCAAGACACAACCGAAAGCTCCATCTAGTACGGACAGATAGAATAGCAAAGGTTTACCAGGTTCTAGGGGGACCAGGACTGGTGATGTGGACAAATATTCCTTGATTTTGTCAAAAGCTTTTTGGCATTCTTCAGTCCAACTTGTTGCGGCATCCTTCTTTAACATTTTGAAATTTGACTCACAGATCACGGTTGATTGTGCTATGAAGCGGCTGATGTAATTGAGACGCCCCAAGAAACTCATCACATCTTTCTTGTTCTTTGGAAGTGGAAAATCCTGGATAGCCTTGACTTTTGACGGATCCAACTCAATTCCTCGGCGGCTGACGATGAACCCTAAAAACTTTCCGACAGGGACCCCAAAAGCACAATTTGCGGCGTTCGATTTCAAATTATACCTTCGAAGCCGATCAAAGAATTTCCTCAAGTCTGCTATGTGATTTGTACCCTTCTTGGATTTGATGATGACGTCGTCCACATATACCTCTATCTCCTTGTTTATCATGTCATAGAAAATGGTTGCCATGGCTCTCATATAAGTGTCCCCGGCATTCTTCAGACCAAACGACATCATTTTATAGCAATACACTCCCCATGGTGTAATAAAGATTGTCTTTTCGGCATCTTCTTCATCCATCCAAATTTGATGATACCCCGCGAAGAAATCCACAAAAGACTAGAGTTCATGCTTGCCACAGTTGTTGATCAGTATGTGTATATTGGGTAACGGGAAATCATCTTTGGGGCTTGCTCTGTTCAAGCCCTTGTAGTCGACACATACTTTGACCTTCCCATCCTTCTTCGGAACTTGCATGATTTAGCCAACCAGGTTGGATATTCAACCACTCTGAGAACCTTAGCTTTGATCTGCTTGGTGACCTCTTCTTTGATTTTTAGACTCAAATCTGGCTTGAACTTTCTGTGCTTCTGCTTTACAGGCGGACACATCGGATTGGTAGGTAGCTTATGAGCCACTATAAACGTGCTCAAACCAGTCATATTATCATAAGACCATGCAAAAATATCTTCATACTCTTTCAGGAAACGGGTGTATTCTTATTTCTCTGATGGTGACAGGTGAATGCTTATGTGAGTTTCTTTGACTGTTTCAGAATCTCCCAGATTGACTATCTCGGTTTCATCTTAGATTGGACTTAGATTTATTCTCAAAATTTTCCACCTCTCTGACAACTTCCTCAGGTATTATATCTTCTTCTTCTATCTCCTCTGAGTCACTATCCTTATGGTGCATTGTCTCATTACATGTCACAGTTGTTGGTTTATCTGGATAAGTAATAATGTTGTAGAGAGAAAAGTGTAAAGGATAATAATAAATAATAAAATAGCAAACCATTGATAAATATCAAAATGACAAATAAAAGCAATGTTAACGATCCAAACAATTGTTTCAAAACAAAATAACAAAATACTAAAAATGTCTTTTAAAATGCCCATAAAAATTGTTTTCAAGATAAATGATGCTAGCAGCCAGGCTACCCCGAAACTCAGCGGGCCCGTGATGGTGTGGCGGTCTAGTTTCTGAGAACAGCTCCCTTCTCCATTGTCTCGATGACGAGGCCTTCCTTTTCTTCCTCCTCAATTAGTGTGTTGCAATTTATATCTTCATCTTCCAAAAACAGGTTCCTTAAACCAGCTAGAATTTCATCTTCTTTAGATCCACATATCATGTCGCCCTGATGAAAAGATTGGCTCAAATGTGGCACTGGTTGCTCAAGAGGGTATTCTGATACCCGTGCCACGTGTACTGATATCCAAGTCTGAAGGTTGTGTTGTGACGCTTTAGCTGTATTGGTTTGGCGATACCCTGGAGATTCTTTCCGAGCCCCTTACCAGGTTCATATTCTGCCCATGCCAATATGCTCTCTATTTTTCTATTCCACCATTAATCTTTCTCAATCGCGTTGACACGCTCAATGCAATGGTATGTCTCCCCACCCAACTTCCTTCTATTCTCCACAATCGGAACAGTCTGGTTGGTGTAAATAGGATTACTCCCATCTCCGTGGATGATCACTTCTTGATGGTTCTATTCAAACTTCACAGCGTATGCAGAGTAGAGGCTACGGCCCCAGCAGCGTGTATCCAAGGTTGTCCTAACAGCAAATATTATGAGGCGGATATGTCTAGCACTTGAAATTCAACATCAAACCAAGTCGGACCCATCTGCAAGCAGAGGTTGGTTTCCCCAATCGTCGCCCTTTGAGACACATCGAATGATTTCATGTTCATAGTTCTTGCTCGTATTTCATGAAAACCTATACCCAATCTCTTAAAAGTAGTCAATGGACAGATGTTGAGACTCGAACCCCCATCTATCAAGAATCTGGCAATGAATTTGTCTTCGTACTGCACTGTGATATGCAGCGCCCTGTTGTGGCTTAATCCTTTCGGTGGAAATTCATCTTCGTGGAAAGTAATCTTCTGTATTTCCAATACTTGTCCTACCATATTGGCCATCTCTCCACTGGTAATGTTGTTGGGTACATAAGCCTCGTTCAACACTTTCATCAACTCATTCATATGCGTTTCAGAATTCTGTAGTAATGATAGAATGGATATCTGAGCAGGGATCTTGTTCAGATGATCAACCACAGAATACTCTCTTGCGTGAAACTTTCTCCAAAGATCATCAGGGTCAGTTTCAATGATAGGTGGCTTGGAGGCAGCTTCTTTACTTGTTCATCCAAAATGCTTGGGCGTGTAAAACATACTAGTTCTTGTCATACCTTGTGCTGCCCCAGTTTCTTCCATTTTCCCCTTTACTTTCCTTCTCGCTTCTGCAGCATAGTCCTAGGGTATAGCATTAGACTCAAAGGACGGTGTAGGTGCTACCGTCATGGTGAATGGTGTGGTCACTTCTACTTCGAACAGAGTTGGCGTGGCTGAGGGCGTTGTTACTTCAACCTCGAACGGAGTTGGTGCGGCTACCTCAACTTCAATCGGTGACTGTATCTGTACTACAATAGGTGTGAGAGTGACTGGAGATATTTTAGGATCATCACATTCCCCAATGAGTCCGATTGACCCTTCCGGATCCCATTCTTAATCAGTTTCTATCACATTTACCCCGTCGCCCCTGTGATCCGAGAGAGGATTGTTACAGACATTAGGTGCAGCCTCTTTTTCTTGTATAACCTTGGTGTCAATTAATGTCTGGATCTTGTCCTTCAGAGTGTGACATTCATCAATAGTGTGACCCTTCATGCCCGAATGGTAGACACATGTCTTGTTCGGATTGACCTACTGAGAGAAATTTTTCATGGCAACAGCGGGAATGGGAGTGACATAACCGGAAACTTTTAGTCTCTCATACATTTGGTCGATGGGTTCGGCAATAGGGGTGTATTGTTTGGGCGGTCTGAGGTCAAAATTTGGTCTGGGTTTTTGGTAATTTTGGCGGTCTGGTGGTGAGTGGTAGTATGTTGGCTGAGTGTTGTAAGTATGGTAAGCGGCGGCGGGTTGTTGATATCTGGGAGGTGAAGGATGATATGTGGGTGGAGATGTTTGGTATGTGAGAGGAGACTTCGGACCTTGGGCGACCATCACTGCCCCTACTACCTTCTTTTTGGAAATGCCGCCTGACTGCAAGGCTTTGTTTGTATCCTGGAGTGCCTCAAAATTAGTTACCATTCCGCTCTTAATCCCCTCTTCTATTCTTTCTCCCAATTTGATGATGTCGGAAAATTTATGGTTCTCAATAACCATCAGCATCTCATAATATTGCGGATCCTGAGCTCGGACAACGAACTTGTTCATTTTCTCTTCTTCCAGTGTTGGCCTTACTTTCGCAACTTCCGATATCCACCGAGTAGCATACTCACGGAAAGTTTCTATCGGCTTCTTCTTAAGATTCTGTATATATAAGACGTCACAATGCATTTTCTGTATTGAAACCTGAACCGATCCATAAAATTTGACGCCATACTTACCCAATTAACCTATTTCTTTGGGTTCTGACTGATGTAACAAGACAGGGCGTCTCCCGTGAGGCTCCTCAACAACTTCATGCGAATTCTTTCATATTTACCAACCCCTACGAGCTTGTCGCAATATGTCCTCAAATGTACCTTCGGATCACCTGTCCCTTCGAACATTTCGAACTTAGGAGGTTTGTAACTCTCTAGTAGTTCTACGTCCTGCTGAATACACAAATCCTCATAGTTCAAACCTTTTATGCCTTTACCACCTTCAACACCTTGGGCTCGACTTGTAAGATTCTTAAGTTCCTCCTCCATGTTTTTGATGAGCAGGTCCTTCTCGGCGGACTCTGGTGTATACAGGGTTTGTTGTGAAGTGTGAGGTAGGGTTTCCACATATATAGGGTTACTTTAGTGGACTCTAGGAATTTGGGCATATTGGTGGTCACTTGTTGAGTTTTGGGGATCGGGTGTGGGTTGTGGTGCATTTTGAGGAGTATGGTATAGGTAGTGGTTTGTAGATACTGGGTCGAATGATGGTGATGATGTGGAGGAGTTGGTATTGATGGAGGATTAGTATTTTGGGGAGGCGTGGCATATTGATGAGGTGCGGGAGGATTTTGTGGGTGTTTGTTTTGTGTGTTCTGAGGAGGTGCTAGATTTTGGGCATTTTGTTGATTGATGTCGGGAAAATTCAGGGTAAGGGAAAGGTTTGCCAAGTTACAGACCTGCTCAAGTTCCCCTTGTAACTCCAACATCTTTTGTTCTAACCGTAAAACCAAATCATTTTGTTCTGGAGTACTCCAACCATCTGAAGTCTCGACATTCTCTGCGTGTGTAGCGTTGTCTTTCCTGATACCACTCATATCGTCCATATTAGGTTTTCCTTTGTTTTTAAGAACACTTGGAGGAGGTGGAGGTGGGGGACCTCTAGATCTGGTATGATATGTTGATGATGTCAGTATGCACGAACCAACCTTTAGGGATGAGAATAAATAAAGAAATGAAGAAAAACAAAAAAGTAACAAGTTAGTAAGGAGTATTAAAAGGATATTTGCGATATTTAAACATGTATTATAGAATTAAATTTGCATCCTAATTTGGGGACCTCATTGTGCCCGAGGTAGGCCTAGCGACATATAGATTTGGAGAAAACCCAATGCCAATAACTGCGTCATTTCATTAATATGATAAATGGACCAAATCCCTACTAAAACGACAATAATTGTAAAGAGTCACTAATGGCATTTTCCTTATTACAATCGAAATCTATAATGAATCTAGAAAACAAGTAAAACATAATTCCTAATCTATTTGGTCCCAGAGGGACCTTCCCCGAGCTTGGCCTGTTTTGCTCCATCAATCAGATTTCCCAGGTCGCGCATGTTCAACAACAAATATGCCCTTTCAAGATGCCCTCCTTCATTTCCCTCTGCATTCTGATAGTCTGAGATACTTTTCCTCATTTTCCCTTCTAGCTCCATCAACCCTTTCTCCAAATACTCTAACCTCTCGGTTGACTTAGTAGTGATTCCCCTCCATTCGTTGATTGCTTCCATGTCCACTTTAAGTTGTTCCAAATGCCTGGCTTCGGACTCGAAAACCCTTTTGCGCAACCTCCTATATTTGACTTGTGCTTCAGCAGCATCGTGTATGACTCTATTCCTCAAATTAACCCCTGGCTTGACATCTCATGCTATGTCATCGACCAACCATGATGGGTAGAAGTACACATGGCTGGCATGATACCGATCTGGCTCGAGGGTATCTTTCTCCACAACGATCTTTTGATGCCACATGTGTTGCACCTCGAACTTGAATGGAATGGCATTCCCTTGGAAGTTTTCTTTGTACTAAACCATTTTGGAAACTCGTGGTATAACATGTTTTCTCCCAGCTTGCCTCATAACTCTGATAGGAGCATAAGGATAGATTCCCCTCAATCCGATTAGCACTAGTTGAGGAAAATCTCTCAACCTGATGATGAATTCACTGGCAGGGAACCACTCGAACATCCTATGTACCTTATCATCAGTCAAATTGTTAAGGAAATGTACCCAACTACAGCGTTTCCCGGTTGTGCAAACCTGACTGGGATAAAAGTCAGTCTCTTCGGATGGTGATAGGCTATGTGGTCACTCCATGGTTGTCGCGGAAGTTCTTGATGGTATTCTCCTCTCTGAAGGTGTTCTAACAACCATACTTGCAGGAACAGATTACAACCCTCGAAATGCCTATAACCCTTTTTGCAACGGTCTAAGGCCCAGTACATCTCAGCCAAAATCATAGGGACAATATTATAAGTTCGCCCTTCAATACCCACCATTAAGATCTTAGTGACCATAGCTAGGTGAGTGTGGATCCTTTTTCCCTGTATTGGAAATACCAGCACCCCCAAAAAACAGACAATGTATACAAAAACTCGGCGGTGAGTCCAACACAAAGAAGTGATGGAAAACTCATCATGATAAAGGCGATATGACTTGTTGTGCCCATAAAGCTCATAAAGGAAATCAAATGGTATGTAAGATTTCTTCATACAGACAACTCATCATTTCTCCTTAAACCCATCATTTTCAAGAAACCTCTAAAAGTGCGGTTTTTCGGTACCAACAAAGCAGGGCTATCCCAGGGGAGCCCAGCGAAGCCTCCTATTTCTTCTAAAAGGGGAGTCATTTCTATGTCACCAAAACGTAAGACGTCTCTCTTCTGATCCCAAAACATGGTGGCGGCCTCAATTAATACATTGTTTGGTTGAATGTCTAACAAGGAGGGTAAATTCCCGATGACTTTTTTCAAATGATTTTTGTCACTTGGTGAGAGATTGTCCCACCAATCCATCAACAAAGGTGGGATATTTAGAACCATGCCGAACCTAGGGACTTCGTTCCTCATTTCTGCAAAACAAATAAAGTTAGCCCTTTCCCCATCCGGATTTGGCTATTTACACGTTAATGATTAACATATCGGCATGTTTTCTACAAATAATGCATAGATCGTGATTGTGTACATTGGGATTATGGAAATCCCGACGGAATTTGGACAAGGCTTGCCTTAACAGGTTATTATGCGAACATCGTTCTAACCCATACTAGGTTTGGACATGATGCATGCATAATTAATATTAGAGTGGGGGTTTCTTGAAGAGTCTAGACCGGTACACTCAAGTGGACAACTTGAGAGGAAAAGGTACGGAACCGTCGACTGCACCACTGATCGACTAGATTTACCGCATATATACCTTTCCAAATTTAAAGGGTGATTTAGGAAAAGTGCGGACACTCATCAAGCGTCGCTATGGTATTAGTTACGCACGAGTGGAATATGATGTGGAGCAGGCTTTATGCAAAAGATAAAACAATACGTTGTCAAATATTTTGCATGATGAAAACAGTAAATGCAGTATTATAATAGAAAGTAAAGACATGAAAAGAAAGAAAAACAAGGAAAAAATTAGTTCGCGCAATTTGAAAATTGTAATAAAGTAAGCGAGGGAGTAAGGGTGGGATAGACATGATGTAGCAAACAAAAAAAATTTAAAAACAACTTGAAGCAAGCAAACATAAGAGGAAAATGCATATTGTAACCAATTAAGAACATTGCACATTAATGCGAATTCAAGTGAAAAGGGAGAACGGGAAAAGGGTGTGCATGCGGCAATGAAAAGGGAAAACGGGAGAGGGATATTCATGTAACAATTAAGAACATTCAAACACTTTTATCAAAGAAGATTAATTCATATAGACCAAGTTCGCTATGGTAAGAGCCTTAAAACTTTCACAGACAGAGTCGTCATGCTGTCACACCCCTTTTTCTTGCGAAATCGGGTTTCGACACGTGACAACTCTTTTAAGGAAAGTGTTAAAAGAGAGAGTCATCACCTCATGGGTTTGAGGTGCTTTAGGGGACCTATTTGCAAATAACTCTGGTTTAACCAGTTTGCGTCACCAAAGATCAGGTAAGGGCTCAAATTACCTCGAAGAGAAGGTGTTAGGCACTCTTCGAGGTCCAAAACTATGTGTCCCGACCGAACTCAAATTATATGAATTAGTCAAATAAACAGAGAGAAATACAATAAGTTTGGGCAGTTATAATCAAAAGTCCACAAATAATTGATTTAAAGACAAGATGGGGGGCCCTAAGTTTTTTAGCCTAAAGGATCACCCCGTGCAACATAAATAATACTTCGTAACTCCCTCGAGATGGGGTTTTACTCGTATTATTCAGCGGGCACAGACTACCATCTCTTGCTACCCGATTACTATCTTTAAGTTTTTACCTAAAGCGCACTAGTTGATTCTAAACCGTGCCTTATGTGTGCACTACCCGTCCCATGCCTCTAGCCTAGGAGGCGTTTGGACCTCTACTTTGGATGGTTCGAGACATAACATAGGCTGCTCAAAAATGATAAAATAAGCGACATACAAAACAAGTTGGACTTCATGTAAAGACAATTAAGGGATCAAGTTAGACACCACACTTAAACAACAAATGCACGCAAACAAATTCTCACATTAGGCATTAGACAGTTTCAGAATTGTGGCAAATTAAAGCCATTAAGCCCCGTAGACATGGTTTCTATGTGGCCACTGTGCCACTTTAAGCTTATAGACATGATTTCCAAACAACTATACAGTTTAGGGGTATTTGGTATTGCATGTTGGTTATTGATGTCACACCTCCTTTTTCATGATGAGGGTGGGATAAGCGAGTTTTTCCAATTTAAGCAACATAATCGAATTTGAGATTATTTTATTTGATTTTCAGAGTCGCCACCCGGATTTTTTACGGTGTTCCGAAACACCATTTATTTATTTTTTAATATCCCAAATCAAGGAAAAATTTTACTCTGTTAAAAGTCTGTGAACCAGAAGACCGGGTGAGGAATTCTGTTAACCCGGGAGAAGGTGTTAGGCACTCCCGAATTCTGTGGTTTTAGCACAGTCGCTTAATGATTTATACTTGAACCCTGAATTGTTTAATTACTGATTTTAATACCTATGTGTATTTACATTTTTTACCGCTTCCTATTATTCAGCTATTTTGTATTTAAAGAGTTATTTTAAGACGGGTTACGTATGCGTATACCCGCGAATTGATGCGTCAAAAATCATGTCGCGTGGACGTGAACCTAATTCATGATACTTGATTCATTTAGAAAAATGGTCAAAGTCGCGCAAGCGCATATTTGGATTTATTGTAAAAAAGAAAATCGAAATCACGTCACGTGAACATGTACGCGATCACGATAATAATTTCAGAAATCCGTTCCTAAAGGCATCTCTACGAGTGTTATTTTAAACTTTATTTGTGTCACGTAAACGTGTACACAATTTTAAGAAAAAGTATTTGTTATTAGAAAAGTTATTTTTGTATTCAAAGTTACGCGAACGTATACTTTGATTTTTAATGTGTTTAAAATTCTAAGTGTAACAACTACCTAATTAAGGACGGGTCTATGCATTTTGCTATGTTTGCAAAGGTTGTCTTCCTAAGTCATTTGTGATATTAGTCTAAGGAAGAAGCATTTTTTGAACTACAAGACATGTGTTTGTTCAAGGTCTTCTAAGATAAAGTTTACTAGTCTAAAGAGGAGAATTTGGGACATTCGCTAAATCTGGTCCAATTTTGTTATTAGCATTTTTGGGCCAGTCCTATTTTTGTACAATCTCTAAATGCAATCTACCTAATTTGATTAGATTATCACAAATAGGTTGTTATATGCATGATGATGTTCATATTATCAAATGACATAAGAAAACAAGGAATTTGGGCAGTACTAGTCAAGGCATTTTCACTTAAAATGGTATGATCTTACTTTTCAAGGCTACTTATTGTCAATTCATGCTTTTCAATAAGATATAAAGAGGCTAAAAAAACAAACAATTTTCAGTTCCATGGTCGTTTTTAATTAGCGTTAAAAAAGGGTTTAGTAAGTAGCATATTGAACAATTGATAAATATTTATTGTTGACTTAATTGGATCGCATGCCCATAAAGACAATCAAGTTTGTTTCGATGATTAATCTAAAATTTTGGTCATTGTTAATTAACCAGTCTGTAGCAGATTTTAACGACCTTTACCCAAAACCCAACTTGAACGTAGAGTTGTACATATATAAAAGAACTATACCAAACCACCAAAAAAATCTCGTAATGTTAGAAAGGCCCTAATTCATTTAGGAAGATATGGCCTTATTGGGCCAAATGGCTGTGGATTCCAATAGACTCTACATGGGTACGTAATTTAAATGGGAGTCCAGGGCTTGAGGCAAATCAATTTCAATCTTTAGAAATAATTGGGGTCTTTGGACCCTAAGCCCAATGGCCTTGAATTTAGACTTATTCAGGCCTATTAGGTCATTTTATAGGTCTGGCCTGTGTTCTAGGAAAATTGAAGCTGCTGAAGTTAATACAATTATACAGTCCATTATTACAGTCCAAAACAAAGAAAAAGCGAAGGAATATAGTTTGTTTTACAAAATAAAACTTATACATGGCCATTGGAGTACAAAAATACAAATTAATACATAAAATCCTACCCTAAATAGCTATTCTAACTACTACTGCTTCAGTTTCAAAAATATTGAATTTGCTCATGACTCTAGTTCACATAATCGAACACCACCTGATTTTCTACCAACAAAACACAAGAGTTATGCATTATTATGTGGGAAAATTCGACCAACTGGTGGTCAAACTCCACCTCTTTTAATGTTTTTTCATACAGAGATTCACACAAAACTTAGATTACAGAACTATTAATACAAACTAGGAAAGCAAACAAGTCACAAATATGAACTACTATACATAATTGGAAACTATAGCTAAGCCACAAAGAGATATAGTCATAGAGCAGATTTAAACAAAATTTCATTAAAAATTAGCATAGTTACATACCTTAAAATGAAAGTAACAGCAGTAAACTGACCAAATAAAGGTCAAGAACCAGAAATTTTGATGAGCTTAATACAGCATAATAGAGCACAACAACAAGCCAGAGAAAACCCCAGTAAAAACCAACCACAACACAATGTATTTTGACTCAAAAGAAAGAACTTAAACCCAGATAAAAAAATTTCCCATAAATCAGCAGCTAAACCAGTTTTTCCAGAGAACTAAGCTGACAAAAAACCAGTCTTCAGGAGGTTTTTGCATCCATTTTTGGTATAGGTCAGTGTTCTTTATTTTCAGAGTAGTAATATATTTTTCACAACAATATCTTTTGATATGTGTGTGTGTAAATATGTGTATCTGTGTGTTATTTTCTGTGAATGATTGTTGTAAAATCTGTCTATTTTCGTAATATAACCTAGCTTATATATAGGCAGCCTAAGGAAGGCATAATTAGGAATATTTCTTATCTCTTAATAGTACAATACAACTGTTCATTCTTATCCTATTTCAGCATTTTGCAACTGTTATACCATTTTCTAGAAGGTTCATGTATTTATAGACCTTTTTACTCTTGAAATATTACTGTTTTTTCACCTAAAATTTTGAATTAGTGATTTTTCTATTTTGTTTTGATATTTATCCTTATTTTAGAAGCGTCTTGAGTTGTTACAGCCAAGATTCTCTATTTGAAGTACCTAAACTACCCTGCAATACCCTTTAAAATTACCCCTTTAGTGTTAAGAGTTAAGTTATTTTTTAGGTTTGCCTAATTTTATCCTAATCAAGTGATTAACACTAACGAAGAAGTTGAAAATTTCACTTCTTCAATAGTGACTTGAAACAAGCTTAAGCAATTGAGATTAAGTGAATAATTTTTGGACTTAACTTAGCTAATTCAAGTGATCTTACTATTTGATTAGCTTAGTTAAGTAAATAGACTTAATTATCCTATGTTGGGAGTTAGGTTTTTGTTTCAACATAAGCCTAGGCTAATTGGTCATGTATAATTAACCTTGTATTAATTAAACCAAATCAGAATTCTAATTGACTTATCCATAACTTACTTATGAATCAATTAAATTAGGTGCATGACTAACATGCAGTCTTTAGGACAGTCATAGGTGCAAATTCTACTCTAAGAGTCAAAACTAGATTGACTTAATACTAAACTAAAAGTCAGTAATTAACTAAGGCAATTGCATGTGAACCCTAGATTAATTAATTTAGGCAATCACTATTTAAAATAGACCTAATCAGTGCAAGATAGAAACTAAGGTAGATATCAGTTACTTAACACACATAACTATTTCTCAGGAGGAGATAATCACAGAGAATTGAAAACCTAAGAACAAATCCTAAAACAGCCAAGTCAGGCAAAATCAGCATATGAATCCTATAATTAAATGCGAACAGTGCTTAATAATAACATAGAAATAAAAACCTATGAAAAAACTAAACCAATTAGTATAAGGATCGGGAATTAAACCTAATTAATCAAGACAAGCAGGTAAACCAAAAATTACTGTTTCGAATTAGGTAATGGCAAAGAGAAACAGGAAAGCAACTATGAAAACAAAACATGTCAAACTCGAAAATCAAATAAATCCATAAAATAAAACATAAATTCTGAGTTTATGCATAAATCGGCTAGACAGAATTTTAATTGGTTTTTAAATAAATAAAGAGGAAGAGGGAGTACCTAGTTAGGTTGGCAAAGGTAAAGCCGGATTCCAGCGGGGTTTGGAAACGGGCCAAACCCACATGAATCAAAAGCTTTTGTCAAAAGCTATTGAATTTTTCTAAATCGGCCAGGGTCTTTTACGGTTTTGAATTTTTAGATTTGAAATTAATGGATTTTGGTGGAGTTTTTTGTGAAGTTAAGGGTGGAATGGGTTGAGGGTGGTGAGTAGGTTGCCTGGTGAAATTTTGGGGTGTTTTGGAGTTGCTCCGCCGACGGTAGGCGATTTCCGAGCGGCGGAGGATGGTGGTGGACGACGGAAGGAATTAGGGTGAAGAGAGAGACGGGGAGACAAGGGGGGTTAGGGTAGTGAGTTCTGAGGGGGGTGGGTATGGTTAGGACATATATATAGTTAGTAATGCGTAGTTCTTAGCCGTTGGATCTGGAAAGATCAACGGCTGAGATTGAACCTCTTCAAAATGGTGTCGTTTTGGTTAGTGGGGGGTTTGTGACAGGTTGGCCGTTTGGGCTGGGGTGTATTTGGGTACTGAAAGGGGATTTGGGCTTGGGTGCACTGGCCCAGCTCTGATTTTCAGTCTTTGGAAACATAAGCTAACTAATTAAATTAATTTAAATAATTATAATTAATCATAATTAGTTTTAACCTAATTTCATCCAATTATAACTTAATTAATGAATTAATTAAAAGTGAAACTATTAATTAACACTCATAATTATTTGAAGAATAAATTTCGTAAATTTTCCCAATAAAATGATTGAATTAGACAACTAAATATTAAATTGAACCAAAACCTAGTATGCAATTAAAAATATTTTTGTTATCATTTATCATTTTTCTATAAATTTTAAAAAGATGAATTATGACCATGCAATGCGAATAATTCACAAATAGACACTGAAATTCAACAAAAATCCATAAAATTAATTTACTTATCAAATTTTGTAGGGATATTTTGTAGGTGAAAAATTGCATGCTCACAGCTGCCTCTTTTTGCTCAAAAAAATGAAGAGTTTTCGGGCAAAGACGAAGTGAGCAGTTATGAACAACTTTTACCCATTCAAATACTCCATGTGAAGCGCTTTTGAAAAGTTTGACCGTACCCTTCTTCAAAGGTTGCCTACATATCATTGGCTATAAAGGAATCAGGTTAGTGTAGTTTTGGAAGTTTTGGTAGCTGGGACTACCGGGTAACTGTGATTTCACTGCGGATGTTGTTGTTGTTACTGTTGCTGAGCTCCTTATTACACCAAAGTAACAAAATAAAAAAGACTAACTAAGCCTATCAGCTACGAGTTACAAGATTCTTATCAGCAGAGTCTAAGGCTTGGTCTTGAGTCTTGGCTAATCCTTTCGCTGACTCTGACCTGGATCTTGATGCTTGTAGTTGTATATGCTTGTTTCATCTTCTCATCCTCCGAATCAAGGCAAAATATACAGAACGGATGACTTCAATCTCGTCCTGAATAGTCCACGTCTTCCACGCTTCTGCACTTTGGGTTCAACCTTCTCTTTCTCTCTTTTATTCTGGATTGAAACTTCTTCTTTTGGTCGTCTCGAATCCATTTCCCTAAAGTGTAATCTGCGCAAAATCAAGAACAAACGAACGAAAGTTTCTGCCCCAGTTTTCACTAGGAAATCTTTTGAGTTATTATAATGAAATATATGCTACTTTATTATTGAAAGCGATAAAAAGTCGGGAATGGTGCACTCGGAGTGAATGTAGACTAGGGGTGGATACCCTATGCCTAAAAGTAAAATCAACTAGGGATTGAAGACCCTATGTTGACAAGATCGACAAGTTATGCCATCATCAAAAAAGATCGCCAGGTTATGCTGGCGTTAGGAGAAAATCAATAGGTTATGCTGTTGACAGGAAAAGATCACCAGGTTATGCTGGTGCCGGGAAGAAATCAACAGGTTATGTTGTTGTTAGGAAAGTATCACCAGGTTATACCGGCGTCTGGGAAGGATCAACAGGTTATGCTGTTGCCAAGAGAAGATCACCAGGTTATGCTGGTGGTGGGAAAAGATCAACAGGTTATGCTGTTGTTAGGAAAAGATCACCAGGTTATGTTGGTGTCTGGAAAAGGCCAACAAGTTATGTTGTTGCCAGGCAAAGATATCACCAGGTTATGGTGGTGTGTGGAGAAGATCAACAGGTTATGATGTTGTCAAGAGAAGGTCACCATGTTATGTTGGCGTTGGGAAAAGATCAACAAGTTATGCTATTGTCAAGAAAAGATCATCAGGTTATGTTGGTGTCTAGAAAGGCCAACAGGTTATGCTATTGCCAGGAAAATAGATCACTAGGTTATGCTGGTGTCTGGAGAAGATTAACAGGTTATGTTGTTTCCAGGAAAAGAGATCACCAGGTTATACTGGTTTCTGGAGAAGATCAACAGGTTATGTTGTTGTCAAGAAAAGATCACCAGGCTATGCTGGTGTCTGGAAAAGGCCAACAGGTTATGCTGTTTCCAGGAAAAGACATCACCAGGTTATGCTGGTGTCTGGAGAAGATCAACAGGTTATGTTATTGTCAAGAAAAGATCACCAGGTTATGCTGGTGTCTAGACAGACCAACAGGTTATGCTATTGCCAGGAAAAGAGATCACCAGGTTATGTTGGTGTCTGCTAGGGAGCGGGACCCTATGTTGGAAGAATCATCGGGTTATGCCGGCATCAACTAGGGATTGAGATCCTAAGTTGAAAAAATCATCGGGTTATGCTGGCATCAACTAGGGAGTGGGACCCTATGTTGGCATAAACTAAGGAATGGAATATCCTAGGTTGGAAAAGTCATCGGGTTATGTCGGCATCAACTAAGGAGTGGGATATCCTGGGTTCGCATCGAGTTATGTCGGCATCAGGTTATGCTGGAATCAACTAGGGAATGGAGACCCTACGTTGGCGTCAACTAAGGAATGGAATATCCTATGTTGGCATCGAGTTATGTCGGCATCAGGTTATGCTGGCATCAACTAGGGAATGGATACTCTACGTTGGCATCAACTAAGGAATGGAATATCCTATGTTGGAAAAGGTGTAGCTAGGGATTGGAGACCCTATACTATTTTAGGTTTGAACTGTTTTCAACATCATTTCCTCTTCTCTTTAATTATTTTCAGAAATGAGTAAATGCGGGAAAGAATTTTAGAGGAAACATTCCTTTTGGAGTTGTAGTTGCAAAGCCGCTTCTAGCCCTTGCGCAGTTTCTTTTTGGTTGCACCTACTTATTGCAAGGTTACTTTCGAGTTACACATGTTTCCTTCAAACAAAGAACAATTGTCAGTTTGAAACTTTGGTTGGTTTTGCGGCCTTGATTATTTCAACTTGCTTGATCTCGGCCACTTTGACGAGGATCTCAACCGCTTGCTTGCTTGCTTGATGGGGATTGGTTTCATCTCTAACCCCGGGGACCTTGGCTTTCCAGATTTTTCCATGGTCATCGGTCATGTGGGACCCTACATTTGACTTTACCTTGCCTTTGCAGGTCTTTCACTTGCTTTTCTTTTGGACTTTCAGAGCATTAGCGAGATTTTGGCTCCTCGAACTTTGCTGTAATGGCTAGTCGCGTGGGACTTGACCTTTCCAATTTTATTTCGCCTTTATTGGCCTTTCATTTCATCTTCAAATCATTTGGAGTACTTCGGTTTTACAAACTTTTGCCAAGATGGTTAGCCATGTGGAACTCGATCTTTCAACTTCCTTTGCCTTTATAGGCATTTCAATTTGATTTTCTCCTTTCAAGGGTTTTGAGTTTGAAGTATCGGCTGATATGGCCAGTCGAGATCGACTCGATGCCCCTGACGAGGTTGGGTGCCTTTTGCATGTTAAGCCGTGTCAAATGAGATCCCTGTAAATATGTTTTGCCATCCTTTCTTTGTCTATCTTTAGGAACAGAGTTAGACCAAAAGGGATTGAAAGAAAATAAACAAAGGAACGGAAAAAATGAATTTAGACAAGAAATATCCCTTTCGGGGGAAGGAAAGAAAGACTTATCTGGAGTGTGTGCGGACTTCAATGAACATGACATGCCTTTTGGAATGGATTCATGTTCCGTGTAAACCGTCCGACTCTCAGAAATTCATCACCACGATTACCTCGAGATTGAGAAACCTTGCCCCGGACCGTGTCCATGTCAGTGACCCATTATCCCTTTTCGATCAGCGGTGCCCTTTGTGGGTTTTCACCAAGTGACCTATCTCATTTCTCTTCTCAGCATCCCCTTGTGGTGCTCTTTGCGAGTTTTCACCAACAAGACTCTCTCATTTTTCAATTTCTCTGCTTACTGTCGTCTTACGGTGCCCGTGTGGGTTTTCATTGATAAGACTCTCTCATTTTAATTTCTCTTCTCACCGTCGCCTCACGGTGCCCGTGTGGGTTTTCACTAATAAGGCTCTCTCATTTTATTTCTCTCATTTGCTTGTATCAGATCCAACAATTGTATCCTCCAATTTTAGACATCTTTGCTGATTGATCGGAAGGGCTTGAACAGGATTTTGGTGAAAGAATTTGTATTAAATTACAACTTTGGAACCTTTTAGGAGAAAACATTGTCGAACATATCGTAACATTTTCCCCAGCTTAAACTCTTGGGGGAAATGTGGAATTTTGGTTTTGGTGTGATTGAATCTCAGGGAGAGGCTGCCTACGTATCCTTTTGGAATCAAGTCGAACGTAGTTCAGGGAAACATTTTTGTTTTGTTTTGATTTTTTTTTTCTCTTTTTTTTTATATTTTGGTTCCAAGGAGGGTGATGAAAGAAGAATAAACAGCTCAAAAGGGTTTACAAATGTTGATAGTGTTTGGGGTAACGAGAATGAAAGTCTTCGTCATTTCAATCGGAAAGCGTCAAGACCACAAAAAGGTCAAACATAATACCTCTTGACTGCATCTGCATTGACAGCTGTTTCGGGGTCATTTCCTTCAATGTCTCATAAGTACAATGCCCCTTTTGGTAGCAATTTCCTTATAATGTATGGACCTTTCCAATTTGGGGCGAATTTTCCTTTCGCCTCTTCATGGTGTGGGAGGATACGTTTTAGGATGAGTTGCCCCACTTCGAAGTTTCTAGGCCGCACTTTCTTGTTATAGGCGCAGGCCATTCTTTGTTGATATAACTGCCCGTGACAAACTGCGGCCATTATTTTCTCATCAATCAGAGTTAATTGTTCCGGTCGTGTTTTGACCCATTCATCATCGTCAATTTCAGATTCGACAATGATCCGAAGGGAGGGAATTTCGACTTCTGCAGGGATTACGACTTCATTTCCATAAACCAATAGATAAGGCGTAGCCCCAATTGATGTGCGCACGGTTGTGCGATATCCCAATAATGCGAAAGGCAATTTCTCGTGCCATTGCCTAAACTTTGAATCATTTTTCTGAGGATTTTCTTGATGTTCTTATTTGCTGCTTCAACGGCGCCGTTGGCTTTGGGCCGGTAAGGGGTGTATGTACGGTGTGTGATTTGAAACTGTTCACATACCTCCCTCATCAAGTGACTGTTTAGATTCGCGGAATTGCCGGTAATGATAGTTTTCGAAATACCAAAACGACAGATAATGTTGGAGTGTACAAAGTCCACCACTGCTTTCTCAGTGACGGCTTTGAATGTGACTGCTTCGACCTATTTTGTGAAATAGTCTATTGCAACAAAGATAAATATGTGTCCATTTGAAGCTCTCGGTTCGATGGGCCCAATGACATCCATTCCTAAGGCGACAAACGGCCAAGGTGATGACATGGGATGTAGCTCTGAATGTGGCGCATGAATCAAGTCACCGTGTATTTGACACTGATGGCACTTTCGGACAAAACTGAAACAATCTTTCTCCATGGTCATCTAGTAATATCCTGCCCGCAGGATTCTTTGCGAGAACGTATCCGTTCATATGGGGACCGCATACTCCTGAATGCACTTCCTTCATAATCTTTTCAGATTCCTTGGCATCCACACACCTTAATAGATTTAAATCGGGAGTTCTTTTACACAACACTTCTCCGCTTAAAAAGAAACTGTTGGCGAGCCTTCTGATGGTTCTCTTTTGGTCTCTGTTGGCCTGCTCTGTGTATTCTTTTGTTTTCAAGAACCTTTTAATATCATGATACCATAGTGGGACATCGGTTTCTACTTCAACCGTGTTATAATAACGATGTCTTTATTGGATTTGAATCTCCAACGGGTCGACATAGACATTGCCCTGATATGGCAGCATTGCAGTTAAGGTGGCCAATGCATCATCTAACTCATTGTGGAATCGAGGAATATACCTTAACTCAACGGTTTTGAATCGCTTGCTGAGATCCTCCACATGTTGCCTATATGGGAGAAGCTTTACATCTTGAGTTTCCCATTCACGTTGCGTTTGTTTAATGATCAAGTCGAAGTCTCCCATGATCAACAACTCCTCTATATCCATATTGATTGCCATGTTCATTCCCATTATGCAAGCTTCGTATTCAGCAGTGTTGTTTGTACAGAAGAACCGAAGACGGGCGGTGACTAGATAATGTTGTCCTATAGGCAAAATCAAGATTTCCCCAATCCCAACACCTTTTGCGTTTACAGCTCCGTCAAAGAACATTCTCCAAGTGTTGGTGTCTTCTGGAGTTACTTCAATTGAATCTACTTCCTCGTCTGGGAAGTAAGTAATCAGGGGTTGATATTCATCATCGACAGGATTTTCAGCTAGGTGATCCGCCAAAGCTTGAGCTTTCATTGTCGTGCGGATGACATAGACTATGTCGAACTCGGTGAGCAGGATTTTCCATTTCGCTAATCTTCCAGTGGGCATCGGCTTTTGGAGTATATATTTCAAAGGATCCAGGCTGGTGATGAGATAGGTGGTATAAGCCAACAAGTAATGACGGAGCTTCTGGGCGACCCGAGTTAGGGCACAACAGGTTCTTTCCAACAAAGTGTACTTGGCCTCATAACTTGTGAATTTCTTGCTTAAGTAGTATATGGCTTGTTCTTTCTTCTCGGTCACATCATGTTGCCCGAGAACACATACGAAAGAATTTTCCAACACTGTCAAATACAAGAACAAAGGTCATCCAGGTTCGGGTGGAACCAACACCGCGGATTCGATAGATATTCTTTGATTTTGTCGATAGCTTCTTGGCATTCGTCTGTCCATTTAACCGCCGCATCTTTCTTCAATAACTTAAATATGGGCTCGCACGTGGATGTCAACTAAGCAATGAACCTGCTGATGTAATTCAACTTGCCCAGCAAACTCATGACCTTTTTCTTGGTTTTCGGAGGGGGCAAATTCCGAATAGACTTTATCTTTGTTGGGTCCAGCTCGATGCCCCGTCGACTGACTATAAAACCCCAACAGTTTCCCAGACGGAACTTCGAAGGCACACTTAGCTGGATTTAATTTCAAGTCGTACTTACGCATACGTTCAAAGAATTTTCTCAGATGCTGCACATAGTCGTCTTGCGTTCTGGATTTAATGATCAGATCATCCACGTATACCTCGATTTCCTGGTGCATCATGTCATGAAAAATGGCATTCATAGCCCTCATGTAAGTTGTCTGATCGAATGGCATGACCCGGTAACAGTAAGTACCCTAAGGTGTGGTGAAAGCCGTCTTTTCTGCATATTCTTCATCCATCAGAACCTGGTGATACCAAGCGTAACAATCTACGAAAGACTGTATTTCATGTTTGGCACAATTGTCAACCAGGATGTGGATGTTTGGCAATGAAAGTTATCTTTGGGGCTTGCTTTTTTCAAATCTCGATAAGCAACACACACTCGGACTTTACCATCTTTCTTCGGCACTGGGACCACAGTAGCTAGCCATGTAGTGTACTGGACCACTCGGATTGCTCCAACTTTCAACTCTTTAGTGACCTCTTCTTTGATCTTATCACTGATGTCTGTTTTAAATTTTCTCTGTTTTTGTTGACAGGTGGATAACCGGGGTCAGTTGGCAGTTTGTGCACCACCAAATCAACACTCAATCCGGGAATATCATCATAGGACCAGGCAAACATGTCTTTGAATTCGAACAAAAGTTGGATCAATGCGTCCCTAGTTCTTTCATCAGCGTGAATACGTATCATGGTTTCCCGGACCTCTTCTGAACTTTCCAAATTAAAAGTTTGGCTTAGGCTTATTCTCGAATTGTTCCAGTTTTCGATTTATTCCCCTAAAAGCCTCATCTTCATCATATTCTGGTTCTTGATTCATTATTTCATGGTTAGACATAGTATTAAAATTTGGGCATGAAGTACACAAGCATGTCATGTTATTTATGTCCGCATTATTAGAACTGAAAATAGAGATAAGAAAAATAACAAAAATCAGGAAGAATAAATAAAGAGATTCATGAACGATGAAATATTGATTTCATTTCATTGATTTTTGAAAATAAGAGGGTTTACATCAGAATTTAAACGACAATAAACTAAAAGCACTCGAGTTACACCCTGAAATAACTCAAAATGCAGAAAGGATGGCAAGGCTGAACTACCGGGATTCCCACCTGACTGGGAACGGAGTAGCCTTCCAATTTTGAAGCTTGGCATCGGGCCCCATATATTTCACCTCAGCAGTGCTTGGGCCTTCTCCCGGCTGGACTATCTGAGCCTCATACAACATTTGTCTCATTGCCCAACATATCTCTTCAATGTCTTCGGCCGTGAAGGCCTCTTCTTCTTCCTCTATGTACTTTGGCTTGACGAATGATTCGGTGATGTGCGGGATCGGCTGAGGCATCACCCAACCATCTCTCTTACGCTTCTCAACCCATTTTTCATCAGCGGGAGTAGCTTGAAACCCTATGCCAAAGAATTTTTCACTGGCAGGCAAAGTGATAGGTTCTATAATGCCTTGCAAAGATACCCCCAGCCCTTTTCCAGGCTTGTACCCGTGTTTGATCATGTCACTCTGAACAACTAATTTTTGACCACACCCAAATTCTATACTATTTTGGTGTAAATATTTCTTTTA
>ML268906.1:6544-31346 GCA_005239495.1 Nicotiana undulata
CCGGGTCAAAACTGGTGGTCCTTTCCTCTGCCAAGCTCCTCCATCTCCCCCTTCACTCACACACACAATATATATTTATACGGTACTATATATATATACACATGTCAATGTAATGAAAGTGTAAAGTGGTAGTGGAGCAGTAGTGAAAGTTGTACAAACTCTAAAAAATCCCATTGTCTTATTCTCCAACCCCTCCTCGCCTCTTGGTTTATCTATGTTGAGGGAGGTCCCTATCAAAAACAAATAAAATTAGAGCAGAGTGCTTTCCTTTTCTCATGTGTCTTCTCAAACTAGTCTCAGGTCACAGTCGCCGCCATTAGCATTTATTTCTACTACCTTTTCATGCCCCTATTATCCTAGGCAACAAAACCTATATAGAAATCGTATCATAATAATATTATAAAATAAAAATTAAATCCATTTTCACTATATATACGTATATCACCACCCTATAGAAATAGAACCCCATTGATTTTCTTGCTTTTCACCATTTTCTTTCCCTTCTCTGTGAAATCTTGAAATTCGAACCAGTTTTTGGGTTCAGTACAGGGGTATACCATAAGGTGGGTTGGTTTTGTTTTCATTGTTTCTTGATTGTGTATAAATAAATATAAAGAAGAGCAAGCTTGTACTACATCTTTCTCTGTTTTTGTATTGATACCTTCACTTTTGTTTTTGCGTTACAGTTTGAAGTGCAACTTATTTTGGTTTGAGGAACTGACAAGCACAGGGTAACTAAAAGGTGGGTTGGTTTTGTTTTCATATTTTTGTTATTTATTGAGAATTAAACTGAAAATCTTGAATGATGTTTCATCTTCTTCTTTTTACTGTTCTGATGTCTTGGTTTTGTTTTGCGTAATAATCTGAAGTGTTCATTGTGTGGTTTAGAGACGACTGCATGCTATTCTAAGGACTATCCATATATTATTATTCAGGCTTCATCAATGGCAGAGAAAGACCCTGACTTTTTGTCCCACAAACTGCCTACTCCTACCCAGGTTTGCTTCTTTTACCCCACAAAATTTAAATACTTATGTTGTTATATAAAAGTTTAAAGTTGCATTTGTGATACTTGAAAAGGTGGTGGAGGAATTAAAGGAGCTATGGGGAATGGCTTTGCCAATAACAACAATGAATTGTTTGGTGTACGTTAGAGCAGTGGTTTCTGTTCTATTCTTGGGAAGGCTTGGAAGTTTACAACTTGCTGGTGGGGCACTTTCCATTGGTTTCACAAATATAACTGGCTACTCTGTTCTTGTTGGTCTAGCTTCAGGTCTTGAACCAGTTTGTAGCCAAGCTTATGGCAGCAAAAACTGGGACTTGCTCTCACTTTCCCTTCAACGTATGATCTGCATACTTTTGTTGGCCATCATTCCCATAAGTCTTCTGTGGATAAACCTTGAGTCTATCATGCTTTTCATGTGTCAAGACAAGGAAATAACAGAAGTGGCTGCAACTTACTGTATATACTCACTCCCTGATCTTGCAACAAACACTTTGTTGCAGCCCCTTAGGGTGTACCTGAGGTCACAGGGGGTGACCAAGCCACAAATGTGGTGCACTTTTATTGCAGTGCTGTTTCATGTGCCTTTGAATTATTTTCTGGTGGTGGTGATGGGGTTAGGGGTAGCAGGAGTTGCTATGGCTTCAGTGCTGACTAATCTGCATATGATGTTGTTGATGATGGGGTATGTGTATGTATATGGGAGGTGGGAGTGGAGATGGACGGCTGGGATTGGAGGGATATGTGGTGGGTTAGGGCCACTGCTGAAGTTGGCAGTTCCTAGTTGTATAGGGATATGTTTGGAGTGGTGGTGGTATGAGATTGTGACTGTACTTGCTGGATATTTGCCTAATCCAAGACTTGCTGTTGCTGCAACTGGGATTATGATACAGACCACTAGCCTTATGTACACTGTTCCCATGGCCTTAGCTGGATGTGTATCTGCCAGGGTAAGTTTTCCATCACCTTTTTCTGCTGAAACTGTGATAAGAGCTTTTATTTTTACTCATACTCCACGTGTTAAAGTTAATTAGAGAGCTATTACATGTAAAAAAAGAAAGAGTATTGTTTATGCAAGATATAGTTTCTAGCTAGAAAACCTCTTTTTTTCTTCTTCTATGTTCATGGCTCAATTAGCTGAGATGAAAAGGGAGTCTTTGTCTAGTCATGAAATCTGCTGAGCTCTTGCAAATCAAACCCACCAAAGAAAATCCTATTGTTCTTGTGCTTTAACTAATGGATGGATGATATAGCCATATTCCTGCTACTGCTATTATTTGTTTAGCATATATAAAGTGATGATTAGTTGATCATATCTTTCGCAAGCTTAGTGCACTCAGTTGCCCTTTTTAGTTGATAATGCTCTTTGCAATGGTTGCTGACAAATATTAATGAATGGATATGTGTCAATACTTTGTAACTTGTCTGTTTGATCCTTGTGAATTGACATATTTTACTGTGACAAGTTACTTGAGGGAACAACTTGCTTCAATTTGTTGGATTGATTTGACCTCTTTGACTCAATTACATTGCAAATGCTTATTTGTCCTAAACCTTTTTGTTTAAATGATTGAGCAAGTACTTTAGAACTGGAAGGCAATTAGGCCATTGAAACCTTTCTTATTCATTATCCCAAGTGTCTGCTCATCTTTTGGTTTCTTAAGGTTGACATACTATAGTGGAACATTTATTTGTGCATATTGACATGTAAGGAACCACAATGAACTTATGTTTAAGATTTGGCCCTTGGAGTTACACTATATGTGATTAGAGCCATCTTTTGCTTGGTTCTGTATGATAAATGAACTTCATTTCCTGTTTTAACTTTTTTTTATCAATTATATGCATGAGACGGTTATGGAAATCTTGGTTCTTGATAGCATGGCATACCGAAGAGAGAGAGAGAGGGGGAAAAAATTGTATGCTTTTTGTCAGTTACTTGATTGCATCATACTTCATTTACATCTCTATTCAACCGAATCATCCATGTTGAATGGTTACATAACTTTTGCTAGGGCCAAATGTAGCGACATGCCTAACCTCCATATCAATTGGCTAATATATGACAAGGCATTTAACCAACTAGAGTTGACCAAGGATTTCATACCTAAATACCCTTTTCTCTTTGCATATTTTATATGTTTGGCATTTTACTAGCATCTTAATATTGTAACATCTCTGACTTTAATGCTATATCATTTTGTCTTAAACTTGGATATTGTAAAGTGATCTTTTTGTAATGTCAATTCAGGTAGGGAATGAGTTAGGAGCTGGGAAACCATACAAAGCCAAGTTAGCTGCAACAGTTGCATTAGCTTGTGCATTTGTGATTGGATTCATCAATGTTATATGGACACTGATCTTCAGGGACAAATGGGGAGCTTTATTTACAAAAGATGACATGCTTAGAGCACTTGTTTCATCGGTCTTGCCATTAATAGGGATGTGTGAGCTTGGAAACTGTCCACAAACCACCGGTTGTGGGATACTCCGTGGAACGGCTAGACCGGCCATAGGCGCCCGGATCAACCTCGGCTCATTTTACTTTGTGGGAACCCCGGTGGCCGTAGGGTTAGCCTTCTGGCTTAAAGTTGGATTTAGTGGCCTATGGTATGGTCTCTTGTCAGCTCAAGCAGCCTGTGCTATCTCTATACTTTATGTTGTGCATTGCTGCACAGATTGGGAAGGTGAGGCATTGAAAGCCAAGAGGCTGACCAACTTGGAAATGATGGGGCATAGAGATGATGAAGAACAAAATGTCCTTTTGGTTAATGAGAAAGACAAGTTTGATGATATCCTATAAAAAAACAAAGTTCAATGAGTTTGGAATTAGTAGGGACTGAAATATTATTTGGAAGGTTTTTTTTCTTTATCTTTTAGGAGGGACTATTTTTTTGTCGTTTAGTTGCTTTTCTCAAGGCATGGGTTTGTGGAAAAAAAAGGCAAAAGGTATATCATGGTGTCCCATACAAAAATGTTCCATTATTTCAGGCTCTAAACCAAAAAAAAAAAATATATATTTATCTTTGAGTTGCTCGCCTATACACAAATGGTTCCTATTTTATATAGGATGTATCTTAAATTTTGGTGCCCCCTATAGGTCAGCTTTACTTTTATGGGGTTTTTAAATTAAAAAAATGAATACTTTATTTGTTTAATTATTGCGATCAATAATATTTGCTTGATAGGGATTAAGGGTAGAGCAACAGACTAACTAGGACCTATAAGAGTTTTTCAATAATTTAATGGGAGAAACTCTTGTATTGGATGGATTTTGTTTACTTTACATTAATTTACTTAGAATGACGGTCCAATGAGCGTTCATCGAAGTGTAGTATCTTTTGAACTGAAGAATATAGACGGTTTTTAGTTGGATAAATATTTTCAAATTATGATTTTATTGCATCAGTCTTTCTCTGAACTTTTGTTAATTTGACTCTCCAAACATGTTTAGTTTACAAATATTTTGGTTTCAGTAAGATCCTACATCTGAAGGAAAAATAAAGAAAAAAAAATTATCCTCTAATAATTTAGAGTATTTCCTTGTACTTTTTCTCAAGAGCAAATTTTTTCTTATTCTGATTCTATAAATTCTGCAATTTTCAGAAAATTCTCATTTCATTCATTTTTATTTATCCATTAAAACCGAAATACATTTTCACTTTTACTTGTTCATTTTAGTAAATCAAGCGAATAACAAATTTTTTTTCATGTTTATCCTTACTATTTACTACTCATTCCTTGAATCATTTCCAAATACGTTTTAAAAATGCTATCATTATTATGGGTGTTATAGTTGAATTTTATTTATTACTTATTTCTTTAGGGAGTACAAAGTCCATTATGGGAAATATAAGTGAACAGACGGAGTAATAAATTAATTATATTTTTGTTCCCTTACCGGTAGTATAAAGCTAAAATGGTGTGATGACCAGATAGGTCATCTAGAGCTTTAAATCTTAATTCTCTATTTTGAAACCCCAAATAGTTTCTTTTAGCCTTCCTCGATTTGCATGCGCAGTCTGCGCCTTTTTCCTGAAAGTATTTATGTGAAAAATTGATTAAATTGAGAATTTGTGCCTTAAAAATCCATTTGAGTTGACTTTGGTCAACAGACGGATAGTTCGAGCGCGCTATTCAGATATTGACGGATATGCTTCACGCTTGTGTTATAAATTTCAGGGGTTTTTGGGATCAGTTCTTTCTACTTTTGGAGTTTTCCTATAACAACTACCAGTCGAGCATTCAGATGACTCCCTATGAGGCATTATACGAGAGGCGGTGTTGTTCGCCAGTTGGATGGTTCAAGCCAGGAGAGGCTCAGTTGTTGGGCATAGATTTGGTACAGGATGCCTTGGATAAGGTCAATATTAATCAGGATCGACTTCGCACAGCTCAGTCCAGGCAGAAGAGTTATGCCGACCGTAGAGTTCTGGATGTTGCATACATGGTTTGAGCAAGAGTATTGCTCCGGGTTTCACCCATGAAGGGTGTGATGAGTTTCGGGAAGAAGGGCAAGTTGATTCCAAGGTATATCGAACCCTTTGAGATTCTTCAGAGAGTAGGTGAGGTGTCCTACAAGCTCGCATTTCCATCTAGTTTATTAGCAATTCATCCGGTGTTCCATTTGTCCATGCTCCAGAAGTTTCACGGCGATCCGTCCCATATGTTAGATTTTAGCTAAGTCCGGTTGGACAAGGATTTGACTTACGAGGAGGAGCCGGCGGCTATTCTAGCCTGGCAGGGCTCGACAATTGAGGTCTAAGATATATCCTTCGGGTGTAGTGGAGAGGCCATCCGGTCGAGGCAGCCACTTGGGAGTCTTATCCGGACATGCAAAAGTAGATATCCACACCTTTTCATCAGTCCAGTACTTTCCTATGTCCGTTCGAGGACGAACAATTGTTTTATAAGGTGGATAATGTGATGGCCCGATAGGTCATCTAGAGAATTGATTTCCTTAGCATTATTTGACGTTATCGAGTCGATTGTGGTTAGATACGAGTGGTTTGGAGACGGATTCTAGAGGAAAGGCCACGATAGAGCTCTGAGTTGACTGCGGAGTGAGTTAAGTGTCGTGGTTAACCTTGACTTGAGGGATTAAGACTTGTTTGTTTAATTGATATGTGTTTAAATGTTGGGTACAACGTATATGTGAGGTGACAAATACTTATGCGTTGTTAAAGCATGCGGGTGGGATTTGTTGCTTGTAATTTATTGCCTTCTTTACTTATGATACCCATGCTTAGACTAGTTTATTCCTTATTTGACTCTTCTTCCCGCATTTATGATTTTGACGAATGAGTATATCTCTTAAACTGAGGATTGGTATCTCATAACCATTATTGACTGTAACGGCCCGACCAGTCATTTTGAGCATTTGCACTTCGCTTGATAGTTTGAGGGCTCGAGTATCTCCGGATGATGTATTATGACTTGTGTGAATCGTCGGTTTTGGTTTTCAGGTTATCCGAAATCGATTTGGAAAAATGCATTTCATGAATTGAAGCTTTAAGTTGAAAGAGTTGACCAAGTTTGATTTTTTAGCATTTGACCCCGAATTGGAGTTTTGATTGTTCCATTAGGTACGGATGATGATTTTGGATTCAGGCGTATTCCCGAATTTGCATTTGGATATTTCTAGAAGGATTCGGCATTAATAGGCGAAAGTTGGAAATTTGAAGATTTGAATAGTTCACAAGTTTGATCGAGAGATGATTTCGATGATACCGGGTTCGAAGGTTTCGGGGATTGAAATAGTTTCGTTATGTCATTTGGTACTTGTATGCAAAATTTGAGTTCATTCCGAGTTGATTTGAAATGTTTCAGTGCGAGTTATTGAAAGTTCATAAAGTTTGATTTAAGGTGTGATTCGCCGTTTCGATGTTGTTATGCGTGATTTGAGGCCTCAAATAGGCTTGTGTTATGTCATGAGACTTTTTGTATGTTTGTACGGGGTCCGAGGGGCTCGAGTGAGTTTAAGATAAGTTAGGGTTATGTTGCGCTCGTTTTTCTTATGTTTCGACTTCATTTCTTCAAGCATAAATGGTACTACATTAAACAAATGAGCTCCAATTTCTATTTTATTTGAAGCATTAGATCCGTATCATAATTATGAAGTCATATAAAAAAGAATCGTCGAATTCGGACATCGTATGAGGAATTTATGGTCATTTTACTAAGAATTGAGTTGCTAGAATTTTAAATTAATTACGAAATTGCCACTGACTTCGTATTGAAAAATCTGCAGTATTTTACAAATATTGAAACCAATATATCTTCTTCATTATAAGGTCAATGGAGTGATTCAAAAGTCTAACTTGACTGAAATTTCACAAGGAATCCATTTGAGTCATCAAAAACGAGTTACGAAATTGTTCGGCACACGAAACGAGGTAGAACAACTGGGCAAAAATACTTAATATCGAGGATTTGTTCATTTGATCATATTTTGAGTTGAGGAGCTCAGATTTGGGAAATATTTGGAGGTGATTTTCATCATATTGATTGGGTGAAGTGTTCTATACTCGATTTTGGTTATATTTTATGAATCAATATTCGTTTTTGGCATTTGATTGATGATTTCAAAGTAAAATCTGAAGTTTTTTGTCTAAAATTTCATAAAGTGAATTTTTGAGTTTTAAACATTGATTCGGAGTCGGATTTGAGTGAAACTAGTGTGGATGGACTCGTAATTGAATGGGTTGTCAGATTTTGTGAGTTTCGGCAGATTTTGAGGTGCGGTCTTGAGTTTGATGTTTTGGTTGACTTTGGTCTTTTGATTAAAGATTCGACCATTATCGATTGGGTTTGTTTTCTTGGGCATTATTTGATGTATTCACGTTGCTTTTGGCTAGTTTTGAGCAGTTTGAAGGTCGGTAGGCATGGGATGGCATTTTTGGAGCATCGTTTGGCTTGCTCGGTATCGATTTGGCTTGTTTGAGGTAAGTGTCTTGCCTAACTTTGTTGAGAAAATTTTTCCTACTAATTTCCATTATTTTCTACATGTGGGGTGATGCATATATGATGTGACTAGCGTATATGCATGTGCCTGCTCGAGAGTAAATTGTATGATTAATTGTGCCTTATAAAATTATGTGACCTTCTTACTTCATGTGTTACTTGACTTCTAGATTACTAAGAATACAAAATTAAATGTTAGAAACCAAGATTTAGTTTATTATAACTTGATTAAAATTTGACGGGATTTTGAGAAAAATTGATGTGTCTAATTCGGTCTTCATCATGCTTAATTACTAATACATTGCTATGGTTGTTATTCTTGAAATATTAGGTTCTATACTTGAGTTTTAGATTATTATTGAGATTTGTTGAAATATTTGAACAATAAGGGTCTTGTGGGTTTGTTGATCTATTGTTGATGAAAGTTGTGATTAGGGTTCATTTGGAATATTCATTTAACCACTCTCCTTGATGTTATTTATGCTTCCGACCTTGCTTGTTATTGATATACATATGCTTGGTAGGAAGAGTGTAAAGCGGGAAGGGTGATGTCGTTCCATTGCTTTTATATTATTATGTGAGGGAGAGTGTAACGCACGACGTGTAATGCCGTGCCATTTCATATATTTTATCATGTGAAGGAAAGTGAAAAGCACGAAGGGTGATGTCGTGCCATTTCATTTGAGAGTAAAGCACGAAGGTGATGCCATGCCATTTTATTTGAGAGTAAAAGCATGAAGGGTGATGCCGCACCATTTCATTTATATTATTCTAATCTCATTTGCATTATCATGTGAAGATGAGAGTAAAAGCATGAAGGGTGACGCCGTGCCATTTCGTTTATATCATCATGCTTTTATATTATCATGAGTTTCTGGCGCGAAGGGTGTTTCTGTGCAGGCGAGGACGAGGGACATGTATTATGTAGTGATATCTTTTCCTTATGTATACGTTCATGCCTTTACCTTGAGTGGTTATTGTCGCATCTATGTTTACTATGTGACTTGTCGTTGTTGTTCTGTCTTTGTTCTCTATCTCGATTATTGTTGTGTTTCCCATGAGTTCTACTTGTTTAACTTGCAAATACCATCCCTCCTTCTTGTTGTTATATCTATAACCATGTCGTATCTAGTTTGTTGCACTCTAGTATGAGCTTTCTACCATGTTAGCCATTCATGTCCTTACTTGTTAGCTTATAAAGATCATGTGTTCCCCTCTTATTTGTCATATCTACATCTATGCCTTCTACCATGCTAGTTAGATGAAATTATGTTCTTCTTTCCTAATTGATGTCATTATTCCTATGTTTCCTAATTTGTCATTACTGATCGACATTTTTTTCACCTGGTTGGTACTGTTACACGTATATTTGGTGAGAAGGAGATAAATACACAAAGGATATTGTTGTGCCGTTGGATTTGATGTCTTGAGTATATTTGTCACACTATGAAAGTTTTGGATTTATTATTGTGATTTGATAGTTATCGCTCTAATGAAAGGATTAGTCGTGATATGGAGGAATATTAATCGTGGTTCTTCTAGAAATCATCTACTGTTTCGCATAATTGTTACCTTGTATGCTATTCTGTTATGATCTAGTATTGCTAGTATTTTGTACAAGTTATATCAGTGAGTATCTTTTAACTACAAAGCCTCGTCACTAATTTACCGAGGTTAGTCAAGATACTTACTGAGTACATGAGGTCGGTTGTACTCATACTACACTTTTGCACCTTGCTTGCAGATTTTGGAGCGGAGCTGCAGATGACGTCGGGAGCTGATTCTGAAAATATTTGTGCCTTACGGATGTAGCTACCACTTGTCCCTTTGTAGTTCTAGAGTTGCTCTGTTTAAGTACATTTCAAACACAAGTTGAATTTATTTTATATCCATTTTTTCAATAATCTAGTCTTAGTAGCTCATGTGTCTTGTACTACCAGTTTTTGGAATGTTGTTTGGAATCCAAATATATCAATTTTTTATCATATTTATTTTATGTGTTAACTGTTAACTGGCTGGCCTAACAGATAGGATTAGGTGTCATCACGACCTGTGAATTTTGGGTCGTGACAATGACCTAAGGTGTATTCTTGTTTATTTTTATATTCATTACTACGTGGCAAGGGAGAGTGTTAAAGCACGAAGGGTGATGCCGTGTCGTTATTTATTTCATTTACTGATTAATACATGGTGAGAAAGAGAGTTAAAGCGCGAAGATACTGTGTCGTATTTATTGTTTCATGGAGAGATTGAGAGTAAAAGCACGAAGGGTGATGTCGTGCCATTATTATTATTTCACGGTGAGGTTGAAAGTAAAAGAATGATATGACATCTTTATTCATTATGTTTATCCATTTTTATTGGTTGAGGATTTATTTGACTATCTTATGTTGTCATTACTGTTGTAATTATCATACCTTGTTCCCCAATTGCATGTCCCCTCCCAATTTTACATATTAATTCTTTATTTGTTACTATCTTGCACATAAATCTACGTTCGTACAAGTTACATTACGTGAGCGTCATGTCATAGCTTCGTCACTGTCTCATCGAAGTTAGGCTCGACACTTACGGAGTTTATTGTGTCGGTTGTACTCATGTTACACTCTGCACTTCTGTGCAGATTTTGGTACTGGTCCCAGCTGTAGGTGAGGTGCATCAACTCAGATTGGCATACTTAGAGACTCGAAGTAGATCTGTAGGCGTCCGCAGACCTTGAAGTCCCCTTCCTCTTTCCTTAGTTACTGTTCATTTCATTCGAAACAGTTGTACTTATTTCAGACTTTATTTGTAGAACTTCTAGAAACTCGTGTACTTGCAACTCCAGATCCGAATTGTACTTAGATATTATTGATTATTATGCACTACGTTTTTGTTTTATTTCAGTTTAAATGAGTTTTAAATTCTTGAATTGTTGAAATGACTTATAATTTTACTCTAACGTGGCTTGTCTAGCGAGTGAAATGTTATGCGCCATCACGATTCAGATAGTGGGAATTTCAGATCGTGACAAATAAATTGCTATACAAATATAACTAGAAATCTCAAAATCACTATACGAATACGATCAATTATTTCCCTAATGATGATACACGACATGAATTCGAATTAGTCAGAATTGCAATGCAGTTATCGACCACGGAATAGAAACAAGACGCAAGGAGAAGGATATCGGTGCTTATCTACAAGTCTTTATCTCTTTCTATTTGTGTCTTTCAGTTTTTGTCTGTTAGAGAATGAGAAGTGGGATCCCAAGCAGGTGCCATTTTCAGGACGAAGTAGTGGATGGGGAAAGTTTACAAGATTTAGTGTTTATGATGTGCGTGTGGGGACATTCACAAAATATGAAAAGACAACTCAATATAGGTCCTCAGAAAGTGTCTCTCAAAGGGCCCTTTGGATAATGCTGTTTCAAGTCTCAACAACGCCTTTTTTTTTTATTCCAAACAAAAAGAAGAAGTTCGAAACAGTCTATACGCATCTTAATTATTTTACCCATTATTTGCGACTTTCAACTAGCATAGCCATATAATATATAAATATTATCCACCAAAATTTACACAGATAAAAAGAAGTTACCTATCATTCTTTTTATCTTAATTCGTTGATATATATATATTTGAATCCATGTCTCTGAAATTTGCACGAAATCTTTGTCATTCTTTTGTCTCCTGAAAATGTGGGAGTCAATATGTATCCATTCAAGTTACAAATGATCATTTTGGAGTTGTTACGAGAATATTTTAAGAAATAATCCACATTCTATTTGCTTAAACGGTACTAATACTATTATAACACACATATGTGCCTTCAACTATCACCTTATAGAGGGGTTACTTTTGGAGGTAAAGTATACGATATCACAAAACTACAGTTACTGGAATGGTATGAAGACTATTAATTAGTGATACCACGAGGAGTCGTTTGGTTGTAAAAAAATTATCCCAGAATTAATTATTTCGGGATTAGTTATTTTACCTTTGTATGAGGATAAAAAAATACTACAATCTCGAAATAACTAATTTCGGGATTAATTATACCGCAATTTTTTACAAACCAAACATTGGATAAACTCTTCTTAATTATTCCTTATCCCTCACACCAAACAACCCTTAAAAGTTGAATTAAAGGTATCCCAAAGCACTAAACTCTTGTTATACAAGGGTACACAACTTTACCTTGTATTTTTTACTTTAACATGTAATTCTCCGGATCATATAATGATATTTTTTATCGTTGGGCCAAGATTACTCAGAATTTGAATGACTTTGAAATATGAAAAAGATTATTCGAGGAAAGATTGTGGCGGGGACGTTTTGCTTTTGTGGGAATAACTTGATGAACATATGAAAGAACAGGTAAAAGCGCTTATAGTGCGTTAAATTGAATATTTTAAAGAATAGCGGAGTACAGTATTTATTACTGGTACCTCAAAAGGGTACTAGTCGTGTTATTAAGAGCCGAAACGTTGGAGAATAGTTTAGCTTACCAATATATGAGTCATAACATATAAATTGGAAAGTCACAATTTACCTTTTTTCTGTTGACTACTATCCTATCATAGACATTTCAAGCATATTAGTTTCTTTTTCACCTAAGATCTACCAATGTTATATTACACTATTGAATTAAATGTGCGAGAAACAAAACGCACCAAGTTGGAGTACAGCAGGTGCAGAGGCAACTTTTGGCGGAGCGGTGAATGCATAGAGATCGGTAAAAAACATGGATGATCCATGACGCAAATTTTATTTCACTCACACATGTTCTGCAGTACTCTCATAGGCGGATGTAGCATATTATCTACGGGTTCAACTGAACCCATAGCTTTCGATGCAGAGTAAAAATTTATATATAAAAATTCATTAAAATTGCAAAAATAGTAGATATGAATTCATAACTTTAAAAATATAATGGGTTGAATGTTAAAAACCTTAAAATTAAACTCATAGGATTTAAATCCTGGATCCGCCTCTGAGTACTCCTCCAGTCAATCACAACCGTTCATCAGGCATTTTAGCACACTAAATAAAGCAGAGAGTGAAGACCAATCCCCCCCCCCCCCCCAAAGAAATTATTTAAAGAATAAAATGAGAAATTTAAAAATAAAAAGAAGTATCCACCATGAGCATAGTACAAAGTGTTCATGGCTATAAAGATTACAGTAGATGCAGTAACTACGTTCAACAAAGATTTATAAGGGAATGAGATTCAAAATATAACAGTAAACGAATAAATTCCACCATCAAATTAATTATCCATGCATGATGGGAAAGCAAATGAGAATTACAACTTTAGTCATCTTTTTGGTACTATATGTGATGCTTTAAAGGGAAACCCTACCAAACATGAAATGAATTTCAGAATCGTATACTTTATTGGGGTTGGTTCTAGGGAAGATTTTAATCATGTTTGAATTAATTACTTGAAGCATACGTATATTTTAAAGAAAAATCTTTCATGCTTTAATACAATTTGCTGAAATAGATGTGCTGTTTTACTTTTTGCCAGATTTTGAAATATGCAATTCACCATACCCTCAAGTGTATTTTTGTTATATATATATATATATAATATAAAGTACCCTAAGTTCAAAGCTATAGTCCTAAAACATGCATGAGTTATAATAGTATTCCACAATGATCGATTTAAAAGCGTAGATTCCGTTTCTGGCTCTAACAACTCACTTATAGTAATGAACTTTTACGAGTTTTTTCACATCGAAAGAAGATGTGCCCTTTTATATAAACTATAATAATCTCTTAATCATAATTAATTGATATACCTTTAATGAAAACATAAGATGCAGATAAATATTTTCCATAATATATATATATTCGGTCTCTCCAACGTAAAACCCCTATCCACTTTATCTAAACCCTCCAGTACGAAATATAACGGCTAGACAGGACCTGTTACGTTTAGTGCCCACTATGCCCACATGTAACATGTTAATTTAGCATGAGTCAAATTGTCCAACAGTTACATATAATAAACGGACTAGACTTCTTATTTTTCATCAAAGCAAGTTGCAATGACAAAGACCTGGCACGTATCTATTCTGCATAAAATAATAAATGAATTTTCGCGTAACTGATGTATATATTAGCATTGTGGAATTTAATGAAACAAACCAGACATAGCATTTCTTGTACGCAATCAAACAGTGTATTAATTATACGATCATTTTATACTCCACTGAGATACTTTTTATCGGCTCTAAATTTATCAACAGTAAAATAGTACTCTCCTTTTTTTTTCTTTTTCTAAAATTATTTGGCGCACTTTCCTTAATGAGATATAGCCACATTGGTGTTCAAACCTAGCTCACTTAAAAATCGCATCAAACCAAAAAACAAAATCAAAATTGACAAAAAGACCCAACTAGATCTGATTTGGTTTGGTTCAATAATGAGTAAGAAAAACACGAACCAACCCGACATATAAATTTATAATTTTTGTATATTTTTTTAAATTTTATATAGGATTTTATTTAGAAAAAATATCTAGAAACATCAACGGTCTTCTCTTGGGATGTAATACTCAATAGAACTATGAAGTGGATTCATTTTTATTTACTTTAAATACTCTTTGATTCTATTATTATCGTCACTTTCTTATCAAGTGTTATTAAAGTACGTCAATCTCTGTAACGACCCAGCCGGTCGTTCCGTAGAATTTGCACTGTTATTCATGTTCCTGCTTAGTTATGCATTGGTTAGACTGTTTACGATGTGTTGAGATCGGTTAGCTAGCGTTCAGTATGACCGTAGTGAGAATTGAGACACTTAGTCTCTTAAAGTAGCCTTATAGTTAGAAAGTCAACTGAGAGTTGACTTATTGGTAAACGACCCCGGAATGCGGATTTTATGGCTCGAGTAGCTTCGTTATGTGATTTGAGACTTAGGGGTGTGTTTGGAATGTAATTTTGATGCCCGGTGTAGAATTAGGCTTGAATTGGCGAAAATTAGTAGTTGGAGATTTCCGGTCGGCAGTGAAAAATAGGCTATCGGGGTCGGAATGGAATTCCGGAAGTTGGAGCAGGTCCGTAATGTCACTTTGGGTGTGTGTGCAAATTTTCAGGTCAATCGGAGGTGTTTAGAATGGTTTCGGCATCATTGGTAAAATTTAGAAATTTCAAATTCATAGGCTTGAATTTGAGGTGAAATTAGTGGTTTGATGTTATTTTGGGTGTTCCGAGGGTGCGACTAAGTCCAGATGATCATTTAAGACTTGTTGGTATGTTTGGTTGGGGTCCCGGGGGCCTCGGGATGGTTTTGAGTGATCAACGGGAAGTTTGGAAGTTTAGATGCTGCTGAAGTTTTGTTGTTGATGTCGTTTCCGTACCTGCGGATATTGGACCGCAGGTGCGAGCCACAGAAGCGACAAGGGGGATCGCAGGTGCGGTGTTAGGCCATCAGGGGAAGAACCACAGAAGCGGTTAATTGGACGCATCTGCGGCGCCTGGTCCGCAGATGCGAGTTTGGCCCAGTTAGTGAGAAACTGTAGGTGCGGTATATTGACCGCAGAAGCGGTCCGCAGGTGCGAGATTTGGGACCGCAGTTGCAAAATGCCTGGGCAGAAGGTATATAAGTTGGACTTAGCGAATTTTGGTTTCTTTTCACCATTCTCATACGGGTTTGAAGCTCTTGGAGGGTTTTGAAAGAGGGAAATCAATAGTTCTTCATTGAGGTAAGGTTTTTGGACTCTAAACTCGTTTATATGTGATTAAAGGTCTAATTAGTGGTGAAAATTTGGGGAAAATCAGTGCAAAAAAAAGGGTAACTAGGGCTTGAGATTGTGAGACCTTAAAATGGGAATTTGAGGGGTCATTTGGACTCCGATTTCAGTGTTCTTGATATGTATAGACTCGTGGGAGGATGATGATCATTATGGTGTAAATATTATCAAGTTCCGAGATGTGAGCCCGGGGGTCGGGTTTGGCTAATTTCGGGAATTGTGCCTAAATTTGATAGTTTTCGATCGAGTTTCATTTTCCTAGTATAATTTGATGTTGTAACTCTGATTTGATAGACTCGGAGCATTTGGGAGCCGATTCGAAGGGAAAGGGTATTGCAGAGTAGCTTTTGGGGCTGATTTGAGGTAAGTAATGACTTTAAATCTTGTCCTGAGGGTATGAAACCCCGGGCTTAGCATATTTTCACTGTTTTGAAGTGACGCACACACTGTATGATGAGTGTGTGGCGTGTACCGATTGGGGAATTTGAAATTGGTTCTTCCCGAGGCAACTATTAAGTTGTGTAACAGCTTTTAAATCACATGATAAATAGTATTTTTATGCTTTTGATATATTTGGGTTGTATGCCATATTTGGGGCCTTGTGCCGACCTGTTTAGACCCCTTGGGGTCTGTTTACTGTTTTTCCTCACTTTTTTAACTTATGATTTACCCTCAGTCATATAATGCTTAACTGATTTCAAAACTCAGTCTTATTTACACTATTTTGAGATATAAAATGATATTTTGGATCGAGTACCCCGTTTTACTAATAGCCCGAGTGGCTTTGAGATGTTTCTGACTGAGTGAGGTCGAGGGCCTGATTGTGAGGATATGATATTGGATCGGGCTGCACGCTGCAATATGTTTCTAACTGAGTGAGGGCGAGGGCCTGATTGTGAGGATATGATATTGGATCGAGTTGCACGCCGCAACATGTTTATGATAGGCCGAGTGGCTGAGAGTGATTTGATGCCATGATTTGGCTTGATTTTAGAGCTTGGGTTGTAGGAGCCCCTATGGAGTCTGTACATCCACAGTGAGCGCAAGTACCTACTGAGTGCGAGTGCTGAGTGATTGGGAGGTACGGGTGACGGTGAGGTTGCCCGAGGGGCTGATACTGAGTGATTGGGAGGCATGCTGAGTGACTGTTTCCGAGTGATGATTTGCCCGAGGGGCTGTTTATGATACTTATTTTCCATAGTAACCATTTATGATTCATTTCATTTTTATACTCGAATTTCTTGGGCATTGCTTCTTAAATCATTGGAAATCATATTTTATAAAGGAATTTTACTGGAATCTGCTTTCAAAGCGTATTGACCAAAAATATACACTGTTGGGACTAAAGATTTTACTTATTGTGATTCGATGATTTGATCCTATGTGTTTTATACTGTCCAGACTTGGTTTATTTTCATTACTACTGAGTTGGCGTACTCATCATTACTCCCTGCACCACTGTGTGCAGATACAGGTGTCGGTTCAGGGCGTTAGCTTCTTTCCTCTATTTGTGGAGCCGGTGTTAGGATTTCGAGGTAGATGTTCAGCGTCCACATCTTCTCTTTTTACCTTTCTTGTTTTTTGTTTTACTTCCTCGTTCCGAGACTTGATGTATTATGACAGTAGAGTTTATTTTGTACTACTCGTAGATGCTCATGACAGGGTGACTCTGGGTCTTGGGGTAGTGATTAGACTGTTCATTTGTTTGGTTTTGCGTAACGCTTTGGAAACTTAAAGATGTTTATGAAATATTGAAAACAGTTCTGGAATTTATGAAAATGTTATGTAAATATGTGATTGCTTGGCTAGCCTAGTTCCACGATAGGCGCCATCACGACTAGTCTAGATTTGGGGTCGTGACAAGTTGGTATCAGAGCCTAGGTTGCATATGACTCACCGGTCATGAGCAGATTTAGTAGAGTCTTGAGGATCGGTACGGATACGTCTGTACTTATTTTCGAGAGGCTACAGAACCCTTAGGAAAAAAAATCTCACATTCTTGAATTCTTGTCGTGCGAATCCATTTATTCAGCCAAACGCGTAACTCTTTGAATTTCTTCCATGTATTCGAATGCGCACAAGAGCGCTCGGCATCAGCTGTGCATCGACGACTTGTGATTTCCATGGGTGAGATGTGATATTTAGCATATTGATAATGGGCTAGTCTGGAGGACTTGAGGCCGGATTTTGTTTGTGGCTTGATTGCTGAGATTTGTTTCTATGAGCACGTACAGTTGGGGACTTATATGTCCGTTTGTGTCCTTATTGATGGGACTTTGTGACTAGATGGCTACTTGGTGAGTGTGATTTGATGGTTAGCTGTGTTCAGGTTGTTTGATTGTTACAAAATGGATTGGCGGGAGATGTAGCAAGAACCATTGAGCATTTAACTTCTGTCTGGAGCTGGCATATTGCCTCGAGTTGTGAGTGTATTGGAGGACCTCTCGTGTTGTTTAGATGTGGAGTAAAGAGGAGCCTCCTGTTGTGTTATGAGTTCCTGGTGATGTCTTTTGTGTTGACCAATGCCCCAGCAGCATTCGTGTATTTGATTGACGGTGTATTCCAGTAGTATTAGCACTCTTTTGTTATTGTATTTATTGATGGCATACGCCAGGGGTAGCATACTCAGCATTTGATGATGGTATTATAAGGATCCAGGGAGGAGAAGCTCTTAGAAAAGTTCTCCAAGTGTAAATTTTGGCTCAGGTCAGTAGCATTCTTGGGACACGTGGTGTCCAGTGAAGGTATCCATGTGGTCAGATGAGTGGGGTAGAGCTTCCAAAAGCTCAAGATTTCTTGGACCACAACTCCAGTGTTAGTTTTTCCATCGGCTTCAGGTTCTTATACCGCGTATCTTGATGCCTCGAGGATATGCATTGGCTGTGTTTTAATCCAGGAAGGTATAATAATTGCGTGATAGCTATGGTTTCGGAAATGTATAGAAGGATATAATTTTGAGGTTAAGCAGGCAGGGGTATCTCCTGCGGGTTGTTCTGAGGTGTGTGACCCTTATGTTGATCAGTAGTAAGTTCTCTCTACCAGTAAATGATATATGTTGTAAACTGAGTTTAGATCGCTTGTGGGAGTTGGCATGACCATTACAATGGTGAAGGAAAGGGTTGCATACGATTTGAGGGTTAGATGGTTTGGGTCATATGAGCTTATGGAGGATTTAGTTGAATCTCACCACAGTATGGTGGCAGTGATAGTGTATGGGCATCGTGAGTTATTGTTTGTCTTGATCTTTGGCTTTGATCCAAGTGGGGGAGCTCGATAATGATAACTTGATTGCACGAGTATGCGTTATAATGGTAGGATCGAGGTATATTGGTGAACCGGATATGACCTGCATAGGTGGAGCCCGGGAATGACTCGAGTAATGGGAAATTCTTTGATACAGGTTGTGATGTACTCTACGGGTAAATGTACCTTATTGAATGCTTGAGTATAAATTGTAAAAAGTGTAGAGTGTGTAGTGTATGAGATTGTTTGATGCTTCAAATGTGTGTATTAATTTCCTAGTATGTGGTTTGCAAGCGGGGTCAGGTCGTTCTGTTTACCTGGTTAGTGTAATTGGAATTTGCGTAGAGTGAATGACGTTCGAGAATGGTTCAGACGGATTCAAGGTTATATGTAGCGATTGAAGATCTTCAAGGTGTGAATTGGGCTAGAACTGAGATTTACGTTGGAGGGTGTAAAACATTATCATAGATTCTTCATATCAGTATCAAGAAGGTGGAGGTAATGGCTTTAGTTTTGCAGGAAGTCTCTTTAGGGTAAGTATTTTGAATGTGGTGCTTTTGGGGATATTTGAGAGAGTATTCAGCGGCTTATGAGCCTTGTACGATGTGGTTTCATGCTCGGGTTTCATGTGGTGAGTCCGGATTGAGAATTTTGGTATTATGACAAGAAGAAGTATCAATTCTAATGTAAGTCAGAAGGAACTTGAATAAATAGGACAGTTGGTAGTAGGTCGGATCAACATGATAAGGGATATGATTAGTTCTTTGGATGTTTATGAGGTAATGAGTTGTTACATGTGCTTCTTAGCAATTCTCTTGGGATTTTGTGGCACGCGTAGCTCGGTTGAGTTAAGAAGGATTCAGTCCTGATGATTTAGAGTTGTACAAATGGGATTCAGAGAGTCCTTGATGGTTTCTACCACGGTTAGAGATGTATAATTTTCTACTGGCGTGAGGGCCATGTGATGTATAGTGATTTTGCTTCTAAATGGGATCAATGGAAAGTTCTTGGCTAGTTGGGTACGTAGTTGTTTGTGGCTTGGAAGGGAGCATGGATTTCTCATATTTATCATGGGATTGCATGGCGTATGCGGTATTTTGTATATAGTGGAGATTGGCATATGTGAGGTCACGGTTCAGTTCTGGAAGGAAGGTCAGCACCGTCGGTTTAATATGACTAGGTAAAGGATACCACTATTGGGTGGCTCGATGAGGGTATGCATTCAAGAATAAAAATATGTTAGAGTTAAGGGTGCTTCATTGGAATTGTGACGCTCTCTTGTTGGATCGACTGCGGATATTCAAGGTTGCTTGGTGACACAGAGGAATTATGGGGGTATCCCTCGTGGAATGATTGAGTATTAGAGACATGTTATATATTCGAGTAGTGGAATTGGGATCAGATATGGTAATTGGTGCGCCTTATGGATTTCGAGACTGGGAGTTCTCATGAACATATCATTTTGTGGTTGTGAACTATAAGAAGGCGAGCAAAGCTAGTCAGGTGTTAGTATATGCCATGATTCAGTCATTATGAACTTCAGATACGTTATCTACCTGTTGTGGGTGACCAGAGTTGACTTAGAGTGATTGGTAGGCCAGTATGGGTGTGTGTCTTGCACCGAGTCGGAATTGTTGACTCTGAATTGCTATTGTTGAGGGATGTACCATTCGATTGTCATTAAGCTTATTCTTGTTTTGGAGTGATTTATGAGTTACCTTTCGGTGCTTCGAGGAGTTGTGATTGTTGGTTATATGTGCATAGGGTGCGGTTCTATCTGGGCTTTATAGCGATACTTGAGTAAGGTAAGTAATTGAGTGTTGCATGATTGAAACGGGTTGGTTATGTTCTTTTGGGTTTGTGTGGCATGGTATCGTCCGATTTCCCGTGGTTCTGGCAATGCACTTTGAGTACTTGATGTCGAATTGCGCATGGTTACTGATTTTGGGCAAGGTGGCTTGAAGTATTTCATGTGGACCAGCGCTTGGATGGGATCACGCATGGTAGCGGAGTTGGATAGAAGTAAGCTCCTTGGTGTCAGATTTGTGCGTTATGCTTTTTACGATGTGTGCCAGGCTTTTAGCATGATATTGTGATTGTACTTGTTGATGGAAGGATAGGACTCTCGTGTGAATCTTCTTTTTATGATTTGAGCCCTTGGGATGTTGTGATTGAGTGCACGAGTTGCACAAGTTATGGCTCTGGGTGGTATTGATGCTGACCGGCTTAGAAACTGTCACGACCCCAAATCCTAACAGGCCGTGATGACGCCTATCGTGGAACTAGGCTAGCCAACCATCACTTTACTATGCATTGGTTCTTTCATAATAGTTCACAATTCAACGACAAACAACAAACATAGCAATAAAAATAAATTATTTAAGTCTTAGCGCCCCAATAATAGTCTAAACAAAACCTAAACAAAACCTCCCAAGACTGGAGTCAATGATCATGAGCATCTAAAAAGAAAATAAATCTAACTCTGCTAATGTCATAATAAATGTCTATGAATCAATTTCTAATACTAATCAAGGAGGGGAGATGGAGAAGCTGTGGACGCTGGACAGCTACCTTGAAATCCAGTGAACTGCTGCTAACGAACCAGGCAGCTACTGCTCCAATTCGGTACCTGGATCTGTGCGTAGAGGCACATGGAGTCTTTATGAGTACGCCAACTCAGTAGTAATAAAAATAAATCACAGTATGAGAATTATAAAACACACAGTACAGATACACCAATTCACAAAAGCCAGTAAAACACCAAGTCACCAGATAGTATTCATCAAATACATGAGTTCAAAAATCAGTTTCCAGAAGTCCTTTAAAACCAGTGTAATATCAGTATATCTCAGTAAAAACCAGTTTGAAAACAAAGTGAATCATAGTTCGAAAACTCAGTAAAAATCTTCATAAAACTGCCCATCGGGCCATAATCATTTCTCGTAACAATTTCTTTATCAGGCATTCTTACAATCATTCAGTAACAGCCCCGCGGGCAATAATCATCACTCAGTATCAGCCCCGTGGGCAATAATCATCACTCAATAGGTACCTGCGCTCACTGGGGGTGTGTACAGACTCTGGAGGAGCTCATACAGCCCAAACGCTATAACAACATAAGGCCTGAAAGCCTCCTCACAATATAGGCCTGAAAGCCTCACTCATTTAGACACTCTCAATTTTCCCTTAGGCCTTAAACATACCGGGTTCTCGACTCACAATAGTGTTTCATTTTTTAATAAATAGTATCAAAATACTCCGAGTGTCAAAACAATTTATCAGGAAAAGACTGAGTGTAAAGTCATAACATATCAGTGAGGAAAATATAGTAAACACAACCGCCAAGGGGTAAACAAGTCGGCACTAGGCCCCAAACATGGCTTATAGCCCAAATCATATCAAGTATATATAGTACTATTGGAAATAAGCTTTAGAAATCCGTTTCGCAACTCAATAGTTGCCTAAGTAAGGAATATATCTCCAAAGTTTCAACCTTTGCATTTCAAAACCCGTGAAAGGGTGCATAGTCCGGGGTTTCATACCCTCAGGACAAGATTTAAAGACATTACTTACCTCAAACTAGCCCGAAACTACTTCGCAACGCGTTTGCCTTTCGAATCAACTTCCGGATGCTCCAAATCTACCAAGTTGAGATTTTTATCATCAAATTATGCTCAAGGAATAAATTCCAATTGAAAAATATCGAATTTATCTCAAAATTCTGAATTCGGTCAAAACCCGACCCCCGGGCCCGCGTCCCGAAACTCAGAAATTTTTAACCAAAATGTTCTTCGTTCTCTCACGAGTCAGTACATATAATGAACACCAAAATCAGAGTTCGTGTGACCCCTCAATTCGACCCCTAAAGGTCTCATAATCTCAATCCCTAAACCCACCATTTTCTACTGATTTTCATGAATTTAATACCAAGATTATGTTCTATAATCACCCATAAACGCGTTTTAATGATCAAAATACTTACCTCTATGAAGAACACTGATTTCCCTCTTCATAAATCGCCTCAAGAGCTCTTTGTCCGTACAAAAATGGTGTAAAAAGGGTTTAGGTCGCGAAAGGGTTTATTTTATATTGCCCAGGCCTTTACTCAGTGCGAACGCGGTCAACAATCCGCGATCGCACAACTTTATTTTCCAAGCCCCACATTTGACCTATGCGAACGCGGTCAACACCCCGCGATCGCACAGCACAACATCTCTCCTTCTCCGCGATCGCAGCTCCTCAGGTGCGATAGCATTGAACAATTTTTCACCTGCCCTGTTTTACTTTCTGCGATCGCAGCCCCTCAGGTGCCATAGCACTGAACAATTTTCACCTGCCCTATTTTACTCTCCGCGATCGCAGCCCCGAACAATTTTCACCTGCCCTATTTTACTCTCCGCGATCGCAACCCCTCAGGTGCGATAGCACTGAACAAAGTTCTGCTATAAAACACCAGCAAATTTAGGCCTAAGTTTCCAACACGAATCGGTCCGTCAATCATCCGAAATCGATCCCCAGCCCCTCGGGACCCCAACCAACTATACCAATACATCACATATGATCATTCAAACTTAGTTGCACTCTCAAAATACCAAAACTAACATCAAAACACCAAAATCACACCGGATTCAAGCCTAAGAACTTTCAAATTTCTAAAATCCACCAACGAAGCCGAAACTATCCAAAACAACTCCGATTGACCTGAAATTTTGCAGACATATACAAAATGACATTACGAACCTGTTCCAACTTTCAAAATTCCATTCCGAACCCGATAGCCTATTTTTTACTGCCAGCCGGAAATCGCCAAAAATTAACTTTTGCCAATTCAAGCCTAATTCTACACCGGACATCAAAAGAATATTACAGACACACTCCTAAGTCCCAAATCACCTAACGAAGCTATCCGAGCCATAAAATCCGCATTCCAAGGTTGTTTACCAATAATAACTCTCAGTTGACTTTTCTAACTTCAAGGCTATTTTTAAAGACTGAATGACTAAACTCTCACCACAACCATTCTAATTTCAAGCCTACCAACTCTAACACATCAATAACAGTTAAACCAAGATATGACAAGGCAATAACAATAATTAAAATGCAGGTTCTACGTAACGGCAGAACGGGTCGTTATATTCTCCCTCTCTTAAACAAACGTTCGTCCTCGAACGGGTTTAGAAACATACCTGGAGTCTCAAACAAGTGAGCATATTTGCTCTGCATCTCCTGCTCGGTCTCCCAAGTGGCCTCCTCCACTGGCTGACCTCTCCACTGCACCTTCACTGATGCTAGCTCCTTAGATCTCATCTTTCTGACCTCATGAGCCAAAATTGCTACTGGCTCCACCTCATATGACATATCACCCTCGAGCTGAACTGTGCTGAAGTCTAACACATGAGACGGATCACCAACATATTTCCTGAGCATCGACACATGAAATACCGGATGAACACTCGATAGACTGGGTGGCAAGGCAAGTCTGTAAGCCACCTCTCCAACCTTCTGAAGCACCTCAAAAGGGACAATAAACCGAGGACTCAGCTTTCATCTCTTTCCGAACCTCATAACACCCTTCATGGGTGATACTAGTACCTTATCACCTTCCATAAATGACACATCCCGGACCTTCCGGTCCGCATAACTCTTCTGCCTAGACTGCGTCGTGCGAAGTCGCTCCTGAATCAACCTCACCTTCTCCAACGCATCCTGAATCAAATCTGTGCCCAATAACTTAGCCTCACCAGGCTCGAACTAACCAACCAGAGATCTACACCTCCTACCATATAAGCTTCATACGGGGCCATCTGAATACTGGACTGGTAGCTGTTATTATATGCAAACTCCACTAGTGGC
>ML268913.1:2133-16143 GCA_005239495.1 Nicotiana undulata
CCCAACTCCAGGTTTTTCTCTCACCGCTTATCCTATATGTATAAATCTAAGCCATTTAATGCTTCCTTATTACCGTCCATCTTAAAAATGACAGCATAATCTCATCTCATACTTTGTAACTCTCATCCATTCATTGTTGATTCACCTTAATATTGATGTACTCTCACGTACGAAAACATGGGGTGTAACACGTTCGTCCTCGAACGAACATAGAAAATTACCTGAATTGCAAACAAGTGGGGATATCTACTCTGTATGTCCAACTCGGAATCCCAAGTAGCTGCCTCGATGGGCTGACCTTTCCACTGCACTCGAACTGAAGAATAACTCTTTGACCTCAATTGACGAACCTTTCGGTCTAAAATAGCTATCGTCTCCTCCTCATAAGTCAATATTTGTCCAATTGGACAGAACTAAAATCTAACACGTGGGACGGGTCACCATGATATTTCCGGAGCATAGACACATGGAATACCAGATGGACTGAGGATAACCCTGGAGGCAACGCAAGTCTATACGCTCCCCCCCCCCCCCACTCTCTCAAGAATCTCAAATGGCCTGATATACCTTGGGCTCAACTTACCCTTCCTCCCAAATCTCATAACGCCCTTCATGGGTGATACCTGAAGTAATACTCTCTCTCCAACCATGAATGTCACATCATGAACCTTATGGTCGGCATAACTCTTTTGCTTGGACTGAGCTGCACGAAGTCAATCCTGTATAACCTTGACCTTATCTAAGGCCTCCTAAACTAAGTCTATACCCAATAACCGAGCCTCTCCCGGCTCAGACCACCCAACTGGAGATCTACATTGTCTACCATATAATGCCTCATAGGGAGCCATCTGAATGCTCGATTGGTAGTTGTTATTATAAACAAACTCCGCTAACGGTAAGAATTGATCCCAAGAACCTCCAAAATCAACAACACAAGCGCAAAGCATGTCCCCCAAATTCTGAATACGCTCGGACTGCCCGTCCATCTACGAATTTAACGTTGTGCTCAACTCAACTCGTGTACCCAACTCACGCTAAAATGCCCTCCAAAAGTGCTAGGTAAACTGCGTACCTCGATCAAAAATGATAGACACGGTCATGATCGGCGCCCACCTACACCACTAGAGAGTAGCAAGGTAAGGGTTGATGCTGCTTTTACCCGAACGGGTCGGGATCGAATCCATAGGGAGTTACGATTGTGGGATTTGAGTTCCTAAGTGATCTAGGGGTGCGTTGTGCTTTTAATTGCAATTCTCATAAATTTGGTTTGTGTCACGCCCCGAACCTGGGGGGCGAGACAGGCACCTGGTGCCTCACTATCCTTGCGTACCAACATGCGAATAAGGAACTCTGAACATGTGATGTCATACTTTGGTCATGGGCCACATTGCAAGACAACTGCGAATGCAGACTAAGTATCAATATAAAGCTGGGCCGACAAGGCCGTCATAACTACTACAACTGAAAAACTAACCAAATGTACCTACAAGGCCTACAAACCCAACATACTGCACTAACTGACAGGATATGCCTACAAGCCTCTACTGATGGATATGTTGTGATCGGAATAGCTTCCCGACCTACTCATAACATATATACATATATATACAAGATGTACATAAGGTTCTAGACCCGGCAACTCCGAAAGGCATGGAGTTTACCGATCAAGATGAACTCGGGCAACACTTAATGATGAGGCCTACCTGTTTGTCTATCTGAACCTACAGGCATGAAATGCAGCGTCCCCAGGCAAAAAGGATGTCAGTACAACTAATGTACCGAGTATGTAATGCAGTATACTGAAAGCTGAAACTGAGCTGATAATATAATAACTGCAGGTAACTGGAAGTCAAAGATAATTTGAAGAAATGCTTACCTGCTGATACTTACTCAACTCTCTCAATATAGTAAGTAAAATAGATGTCCGGTCCTATAAGGCTCGGTAAATATATATAACTTTATAACTGCTCTGCCGTAGTAGGCTCGCTCATAGACGCTCAGCCATACTAGGCTCTGTATCTAGGCCACTAGGCTCGCTCATAGGCGCTCGCCCACAGTAAGCTCGGTATATAACTTACCATCTGATCAGAGGTTGCCCAATAGGGGCCTGCCCATCGATTATAACTCGATGGTAATGAAAATACATTTAATACTGTATATATAAACTCTCTGCTCTCTTGACTGGAATAAGACAATACTCAAATCAATATGAAGTCCTGATAAAGAGAATATTGTAACTTGCGAGACTAACAAATATACATAAATTCAGGAATATGAATTCTTCTTTATGCCTCGTTATCAAACTTGTGTAATGACACGATCATGCCAAAATGAAAGAAGGGATTAGCCTTAACATACCTGAACCGATTCTTTTTTGCGAAAACACGTAACGGCGGATTGAAGTAGGAAAAAAATCCGTATGATATTCTTGAGATAGATTGTACCGTACTTTCTTTAAATTAGCATTTCATGTTGGACCTTGTAGTATTTATGAGAATTTCACATTTGGATATTGTAACAATTCATAGAGCTTTTACGTTTGGACATTATAAAAATTCAGAGAGCTTTAACATTTGGACATTGTAAGAATTCAGAGATTTTTCACGTTTGCTGTTTAAGGTTTTAGAATTTGATATAAGTATTTTGAGAATGGAAAGTTGGTTTTGTATTCAATATATTTAGGAATCAATACATAAAGTTGAAACTAAAATTTTAGAGTGAGATGTGTCTTGAATTAGGTTGCCACCTACTCTTAAATGACTCTTAGTCATTTGATCAGAATGTGGCTTGTTTCCACGTCATTCTTCCCATATTTATACAAAATTTTCAATTACTTTAGTTAGGTAATATCCCTCTACCATGGTCATATAGTTCCTTGTATGGTACTAGTCCATAAATATCAGGTATTAACGTTCGGCCCATATTTTTTTCCAACATGCCAAACTTGGACGAATTCAACGTAAAATACTGCAGGGTGCAACATCGTCATAACTTATTACTGCGGAGCGTAATATTGACATAATATTGCGGGGCGTAACATCATTTCCCCCTTTGGAACATTCGTCCTCGAATGTTGACCGATGCTCTTATCTTTTTCGTAACTTATAGCACTTGTGAATACCTTAATACTCTTCTTTCCATTTAAGCAGTTGCTCTGTAAATATATCCAAAGTCTAAGGTATTCCCCCTTTTAGTCTTTTTGCTCATATCATGACCTGTGGTCGAAATATTCCTAATCTCGTAAATCTTACTACCTTTTGATCATGCAGCCTGTACAATTTTTGACCTTGTGAGTGTGTCCAATCTCTAGGATTCATATGTTGAGCTTGATAATATGTCTGTTTGGCATATACGAGTATAATGAAGTTTTTCGCTCGGTACTTTGTTGAATTCACGAATATTGCTATATCTCATCGCATAGGTTCGTTTATCCATCCGTATGGATTTGCTGCCATAACTCTTACTTTAATTTATCGTTGCTGAGGTCTGCTACCAAATCCCAGCTTACTCTCGTTGCTTATTCCATATGTATAAATTTAATTCATTTAATGCTTCCTCGTTACTGCTCATCTTTAGAATGACGGTCCAATTTCATCTCATACTTTGTGACTTTTGTCCATCTATTGTTGATTCACCTTAATATTGATCTACAATATATCACTGATAACTCGAAACTTCTTACGTAATACTTTTCCGCTAGGGCTTACGTTACGTCAAGGAATATCCGAAGTGATTCCCATAATCGTATTTCATAGTGTCTTAATGTGATTCACCTTATGGGGGTATCCTAAATTCGTGGCGCCAGCGAATCTTTTCTTCTTCTCTACTTTTTTTTCTTCAATTCACTATTCAAACGAAGGCCCAAACATCATCCTTTATCTACAACAATTATACCCCTATTTTATTCCCAAGTCAGCATTTCATTCCTTCTAAATGCTATTAATCTTCGACTCTTTTGAGTTCATTAAGGCTATAGTGAGCTTTGTAAAACATAGAGAAACTGTCTTCTCTGCTGGTATTCATGGGCTTAATCCTAAAGACGTATCCATTATCGTCACTTTTTCACTTGCCTTTCCTCATCCTTATGTTTTCTTAAAACTTTGTCAATCTACCATTTGCTTGCGACCTATACATATCCATTTATAAAATTTCCTTCAACTTGCTTGCACCATAGATTTCCTTTAGGCTGGAAGGTACGCAACTAACGACGCCGCTATCATTCTTGGATACTGAATCCCAACACTTCTAGCCTTCTATCCGTAGTATGGACTATTCACAACCTTCTGCATTTTAATATCTTGTACGTTGTTCATCTTTACCTTACCTACTTTAAAATATCACTTTGCATTCTTCTATCTTTCTTTCATAACCTCCCTCCCGCATAAATATAAATCACATCCATCATTTGAAACTCTATTATAATACTTGCACCTCTGGTGCTTATACAATCCGGTGGGAGCTCCATACTGACTCCTTATGAGGCTGGTACTTCTTCTAACTGGCTTTATTGTAGATCCATTATAGATTATGATTGTTGTAATATCTCCCTTGTACCTTCGATATTAAGATTAATTCTACAATATTCTCAATCACGATTTCTATAATTTCTGGGTCCAATAATCGAATTCTTGATTCACTTTGTTGTTGTAATTATTTAGTTTCCTCTTTCCCCTGATCGGCCTTTATGTCGGCTTGAATTATCTCCCACTCTGGGGTTCATGGTATTAGTTATTTTGTTTAGCCATTCATGGGTGCTGAGGAATATGCATGATACAATCCTTTAAAATTTAATCTTTTGTCTAAGTCCTGGGCTCAATTCTTTCTTTTAACGTATACCAGAATCTTCTACAGCTGTATATACTGTATGTATAAGACTCCGAACCTTTAAGTGCATTCATAGCGTAACCCACTCTGGATCATTGATTGAATAATTTATTTCATTCCATCTTATCTTTCTTTCAATGTTAGCTATTACTTTTCCTGTCCTTTCTGCCCCTTGTTGCGTCCATACTTAGCTTATCTCAGTGCCCACACTTGCCAGCATTTTCATACAACTCAAATGATCTCGAATAGTACTTTTAATTTTACTTTCCGTTCATTAGCCACGGTAGGTTCCACTTTCTTTGGAGTGCTTACAATGTTGTTGTGAGACTGTTGTTACACGACCATTTCCTCTTTAGGTCGTTGTGCTTAGGTTGACGCCTTCTTCCTTATCTCCCCAGCTAGTCTTTCGTTGTAGTACTTAGGGAAGACCCTCTGACTCTTGTAAAGATGCGAGCTTATTACATCGTATACTCGACAGACCTTCTGATGTCCTTCCTTGCCTATACTTATCCGTAGTTACTTATCTCCATGCGCTTGTTCTCGTATGGTTGTTTCTGAACTGGTATTTTGACTGCCTTCCCAGTGGCACTTTCTTTATCCCCGTAACACTCATACGGTGTCTTTAGCTACCCCGACTCTTGTTTGAATATATCTCAAGTATTATAATGATATTCTTTGAGGCTGAACTCTCCATGTTGGGTTCTACTTTGTTTATCTCTATCTTATTACTCGTTTGTAACCTCCTATTTAGCCATAACTGGGATCTTCCTGACCAATTACTAACTACTCGTTGGCCCATTCTCATATTAATAGTCTTTGTAATCTTTCTTGGCTTATTTCCTTTGCCTTAACTTACGTCTCACACTGGCTCCTTATTTATTAATAACAGCTCGGGCAGGAACCTTTACTTCCTCTCCTTGATGTCGTGCTTGCACAATATTCTTGAATCGTAGCGTATCTGTAAGATTTGGATAAGTTCCACCTCATTCCTCTTTCATTTATCGCATTCTTCCTTTACCATTCCATAACTATTAGAACCACTTAATTCTGACTTAACCCCACATCACTCCATATTCTTCCTTTTAGGGGAATACTAGAGTTGAAGCCACGAGGATCTACCCATAGATGTGTTACCTCTTCATCTTTGGTGTCTTTTCACATCATCGATAACCTTACTCGCCTTGCGGCAATTCTTCTGTACCAAGGATAGCAAAATTCCTCACTCACGAGGGTGATACTTAGTGTAACTGGCACATACAATCCCTTAAGCTTAACTTTGCTCACATTGCTTGCTTTAGGGAAGCGCCTTTCATTCCATTTCTTGCTTTAGGGAAGCGTCTTCTAGAATGACCATTCTCTGATTTTCTGCTGAATCTTCTTCTGTTGTCCATTATACTACTGCTGGAGCAATATCTAAAATTCTCACCATGCCGACTATTATCAAATCACTCAGTCCCTAATTCATGTTTAGTTTATCTTGTTCACCAATCCATATTGGTTTCTATTATTCTGGGGTTTTTAACTTTTCCTTCAGGTAGTCGCATTGGAGTCACGAACTTATTTATTGAAATGAGGATATGACTTTGTGGACTATACTCTTTTGTTGTCTCAAAGTCTATCACCTCTTGTCTTTTCCTTTACTTGACTATAGATTCTGTAATACTGTCATCTTTTTGATCTACCGTTGTCATCCATGCATCATATCATACTCATAATGCATCATTAACTCTCTTCTTACTTCCCGCTGACATTTATATCTTATATTTTTGTTTCCAAAAACTTGAACAAGACATTCTTTTGCTTTTAGCTCCCCTTGCTCCACCTACTGGCTCTTCAGGTTGCCTAACATTCTTTCTCTACTAGGGATGTGAGCAATACCAAAGTAATATTTATCCCTTCGAAAATGTCAACCAACGCATACTTTCTTTCTCGTGTAAGAGGAGACATATTGGAAGTATGGATCAGTATATGAATTTCTTAGAATTGTTATGAGGAAGTAACTAGTTGCATATTTGCCGTAGTATAGTATCTTCTGGTCTTTCTCGAGTCCTGTACCTTTCTGTGCCATGGTACCTTCTAATAATACCTTTACAGTTTCAAAAGATGACCAAATGAGGACCAGTAATATTTAGGAAAAGTTGCCACAATTGTGCTGTAACTTGGCAGTGCAAAAACAAATAAGAGTGGCTTTTTGTTTGTTTCCCATGCAGGAGGCATTTGCTTCATAGAACCAGCCATCTTTCTTGTAAATTCTCTTAATATAAGTTTTAGTAGAACTCCAAAATGTCCTCCTTGATCTTCTCTGTTTCGTTCTTTAATACTCCATTGACGTCCAATCTCCCAATGTAATTGTATTCAAACCATCCATTCATCATTTTGGGTTACTCTAACCGCAGCCGGATCCTACTATCTTGTCTTTCTCTTTTAACCATATATGTTAGCTCCCATAGAGCATGACTGAGATAGGTGCGGCCGATCGTACGTACATCTATTACTATTGTAGGTAATTAAAAATGCTTATATCTCCCTTCTTGAATGGTAAATAAGGATAATCTTTATTAACTGGGTACCTCGTACCCTTCTTCACCTCGCTTCTTTTACTTGTTACAACTCGTCTCTAACTTTTGACTCCGTCATTCCTTTTTACCGTAAGATCAGACAAGTATTCTTTACTAAAAACTCCTTATCAAGAACCGTACACCTTTTAGTATACGCATTATCAGATGAAGACTTCTCATTTACTCATCATAAGAAATATCCAAAAATAGAGTTCCTCTAACTCAACACTTTCACAACTATAACTCTTATCGATCATCTTTCTAAATGTAGGCATCGCCTTATTACTAATAGAAGTTCGGAATTTGAATTCTTATAAATGAGCTCTACCACACGATCTAGAGTAAGAAGAAAGAGTGACAGTTCTAAATGCCCTGTAGCCTCCTGCTTATAAGTGTGGTGCACGACACACCCATAAACAAGACTCTACTAGACACGGCTTGTAGACTCCCTAGGACAGAACTGCTCTGATACCACTTTGTCACGCCCCGAACCTGGGGGGCGAGACAGGCACCTGGTGCCTCACTATCCTTGCGTACCAACATGCGAATAAGGAACTCTAAACATGTGATGTCATACTTTGGCCATAGGCCACATTGCAAGACACCTGCGAATGCAGACTAAGTATCAATATAAAGCTGGGCCGACAAGGCCGTCATAACTACTACAGCTGACAAACTAACCAAATGTACCTACAAGGCCTACAAGTCCAATATACTGCACTAACTGACATGATATGTCTACAAGCCTCTACTGATGGATATGTTATGATCGGAATAGCTTCCCGACCTACTCATAACATATATATATATATATATATATACAAGATGTACATAAGGTTCTAGAACCGACAACTCTGAAAGGCATGGAGTTTACCAATCAAGCTGAACTCGGGCAACACTTAATGAGGAGGCCTACCCGTCTGTTTATCTGAACCTGCAGGCATGAAATGCAGCGTCCCCACGCAAAAGGGACGTCAGTACAAATAATGTACCGAGTATGTAAGACAGTATACTAAAAGCTGAAACTGAACTGATAATATAATAATTGCAGGTAACTGGAAGTCAAAGATAATCTGAATAAATGCTTACCTGCTGATACTGACTCAACTCTCTCAATATAGTAAGTAAAACAACTGTTCGGCCCTATAAGGCTCGGTAAATATATATATATATATATATAACTTTATAACTGCTCTACCGTAGTAGGCCCGCTCATAGGCGCTCGGCCATACTAGGCTCTGTATCTCGGCCACTAGGCTCGCTCATAGGCGCTCAGCCACAGTAGGCTCGGTATATAACTTACCATCTGATCAGAGGTTGCCCAATAGGGGCCTGCCCATCGATTATAGCTCGATGGTAATGAAAATACTTTTAATAATGTATATATAAACTCTCTGCTCTCTTGACTGGAATAAGACAATACTCAAATGAATATGAAGTCCTGATAAAGAGAATATTGTAACTTGCGAGACTAACAAATATACGTAAATTCAGGAATATGAATTCTTCTTTATGACTCGTTATCAAACTTGTGTAATGACAAGATCATGCCAAAATAAAATAAGGGATTAGCCTTAACATACCTGAACCGATTCTTTTTTGCGAAAACACGTAACGGCGGATCGAAGTAGGAAAATATCCGTATGATATTCTTGAGAAAGATTGTACCGTAATTTCTTTAAATTAGCATTTCATGTTGGACCTTGTAGTATTTCTGAGAATTTCACATTTGGATATTGTAACAATTCATAGAGCTTTTACGTTTGGACATTATAAAAATTCAGAGAGCTTTAACGTTTGGACATTGTAAGAATTCAGAGATTTTTCACGTTTGTTGTTTAAGGTTTTAGAATTTAATATAAGTATTTTGAGAATGGAAAGTTGGTTTTGTATTCAAGATCTTTAGGAATCAATACATAAATTTGAAACTAAAATTTTAGAGTGAGATGTGTCTTGAATTAGGTTGTCACCTACTCTTAAATGACTCTTAGTCATTTGATCAGAATGTGGCTTGTTTCCACATCATTCTTCACATATTTATCCATAATTTTCAATTACTTTAATTAGTTAATATCCCGCTACCATGGTCATATGGTACCTTGTATGGTACTAGTCCATAAATATCGGATATTAACGTTCGGCCCATATTTTATCCCAACATGCCAAACTTGGACGAAAATTCATTTTCTTTGACTTGATTCCCCTCTCACCTTCACGAATTTACTAATTACTTGTTTCGAAATAGAAAAATCTTATAATTTCCAAATAATCTTTTCCTTGGACTGATGTTAATTGCCTTATAACAAAGTCAACGTAAAATAATGCAGGGTGCAACATCGTCGTAACTTATTACTGCGGAGCGTAATATTGACGTAATATTACGGGGCATAACAGTTTGATACTTGAAATATGGTTTAAACTAATTGAATTTGCTAATTAAGGAACTAATGTCTTTTTGAGTGTTTTTTTAATAGATGGAAAGGACTAGGGCTATGACTTTCTCCTAGGTGAATACTTAACGGGATCTAAAACCTAAGGCAAAGACGTTATGTTGGGGATTGTGATATAGCCAATGCACGTAACTACTCACTCTATACTGTATTGGTAAAAAGAGCTTCACACGCGTAATAATTCTTGATTACTCAGCCAGTTATGTGGAGCAATAAAAACATGACAGCTGGACAAGATTCTGTAATGAGGAACGAGGCAAAGAGGCATGACACAATATACCTACATGGTAATCAGCTACGGGAAACTCAACCTGATTTAGACAAGGAAGAGACACGGTCGTAATGAATCCGGATAGAGCTACAGGCAGATTTAGAGATCTTTAATTAATGATCCACACGTTACACAACCTTCACGCAACAGTTACGGTTACTCTTTGTAACGTTACATTAATGTCATAATTAGTCATTAATGTGGGATCATTGTAAAAGATAGACGTTATATTAAGAAATTCCCTATATAAGGGAATAAAATATAACTTGTAAGGGACATTCGAACTACGATAATAATACACTTTACTTTCTATGAATTCATTATTTTCTATTTACTTACTTATTCGCAATTATCATTATTACTTTGGTTATCAGAAACCCGCGTTCATCCTGAAAATAGCTTTGGTCAAATGATCTAATTCTTTGGTTAAACAAATTAGTTCCGTTACCGGAAATCTGATAATCTTTGTTTAATTTTCAAGCAATATCCTCTGAACTATGTCGAACCCCAACGACAATAACCAACAAAGGGTTGGAACTACATCACCCGCAGGAACCTCACGAGGTTCAAGGGAGCAATCCCCAGAAAGATCCAACAAAGATAATAATGGTAACGATGAAACTGTACTGCGGAATAGTTTTCGGGCTAGTTTTGAGGTGAGTAATGTCTTTAAATCCTGTCCTGAGGGTATGAAACCCCAGACTATGCACCTTTCACGGGTTTTAAAATAAAAAGGTGGAAACTTTGGAACATGTTTCCTATTTAGGCAACTATTGAGTTGCGAAACCGATTTTTAAGCCTTTGCTTAATTAGTATTTTTACCTTATGATATGTTTTGGGTTGTAAGCCATGTTTGGGGCCTAGTGCCGATTTATTTACCCCTTGGGGGATGTTTTTACTATTTTTCCTCACTGATATGTTATGATTTTTCACTCAGTCTTTCCTGTGAAATTGTTTTGACGCTCAAAGTATTTTGATACTACTTCTTGAAAAGTGAAATACTATTTTGGGTCGAGAACCTGGTATACTATGGCCTGAAGGGCAAATTGAGAGTGTCTGACTGAGTGAGGCTGCTGGCCTATATTGTGAGGATGATATGATATGAGTGAGGTTGCAGGCCTATATTGTGTGTGAATTATGCCATGTTGTGGCTTATTATTGCGCTTGGGCTGTAGGAGCCCCTCCGGAGTCTGTAACACACCCCCAGTGAGCGCCGGTACCGATTGAGTGATGCCCGCGGGGCTTATGATGAGTGATTGTGAGGTTGCCTGATGGGCAGAGTGATTTTGAGGTTTCCTGATGGGCTGGGTGATTGTGAGGATGCTTGATGGGATGATACTGAAAAATATTGTTACAAGAAATGATTATGGCCCGAGGGGCAGTTTTTATGAAAGGTTTTACTGAGTTTTCAAACTATGATTTACTTCGTTTTCACATTGGTTTTACTTAGATATACTGATATTGCACTTGTTTAAAAGGTTTTCTAGAAACTGATTTCGAACTTATGATTGATGAATGTTACGTGGTGACTTGGTGTTTTACCGGTTTGTGGAATTGTGTATCTGTTCTGTGTGTTTATATTACTCAGACTGTGATTTATTTTCATTACTACTGAGTTGGCGTACTCATAAAGACTCCCTGTGCCTCTGTGCACAGATCCAGGTACTAGTTCGCAGCAGTAGCTGACGCAGTTGATAGCAGCATTTCACGGGATTTCGAGGTAGCTGTCCAGCGTCCACAGCTTCTCCATTTCCCTTCCTTATTTAGTCTTAGCATTTGATTCAGAGACATATATTATAGTTTTAGCAGAGTTAGATTTATTTATTCTTAGATGCTCATGACTATTGACTCCAGTTCTTGGGAGGTTGTTTAGAATATTATGGGGACGCTATGACTTAGTTATATCATTTATGCTATGATTGCTTGCTTATTATTTAATTGTGAACTATTTTAATTGAACAAAAGAGTAGCAATGTGATGGTTGGCTAGCCTAGTTCCACGATAGGCGCCATCATGGCCTGTTAGGGTTTGGGGTCGTGACATGTTGGTATCAGAGCACTAGGTTGCATAGGACTCAAAGGTCATGAGCAGGTTTAGTAGAGTCTTGCGGATCGGTACGGAGACGTCTGTACTTATCTTCGAGAGGCTGCAGAACTTTTAGGAAACATCTCTATTTTCTTGAACTCTTTCGTGCCAATCTATTGATTCTTGAAATCTAAACTTACGTTGTTTCATTCTCTCACAGATGGTGAGGACACGCAATACCGATCAGGGTAACCAGGCACCAGCCAGACCCAAAAGGGGTCGAGGCCGTGGTAGAGGTAGGGGACCAGCTCAGGCAGTAGCTGGGGTGGTACCACAGGATCCCCCTATTGTTCAGGATCATGTTCCCGCCGATGGTGCTCCAGCGGTACAGGCTCAGGCACCTGCAGTGCCTATTGTTATTCCGGGTCTTCAGGAGACCCTAGCTCAGATATTGATGGTGTGTTCCAGCTTAGCCCTGACAATTGCTATGTCCACTACTGCCACTGCAGCTTAGGCCGGGGGAGGCAATCAGACTCCAGCTGCCTGGACACCTGAGCAGGTTGTACGGGGTAATCAGGCACCAGGAGCAGCCCCAGTTCAGCCGGTTGCTCCCGCTCAGGATTTTATGGTCGCTGCTATGCTTGAGGATGAGCAGCGTAGGTTGGAAAGGTTCAACAGACTTAAGCCTCCGACTTTCAGTGGCGCAGAGGGTGAGGATGCCCAAGGTTTTCCTGATAAATGCCAGAGGATATTGCGTACTGCGGGTATTTTGGAGACCATCGGGGTCTCGTTTGTTACATTTCAGTTTGCGGGTGCTGCTTTTACTTGGTGGGAGTCATGTGAAAGGCGTAGGCCAGTTGGTTCAGCACCTCTCACCTGGAAGCAGTTCTCCACGATCTTTTTGGAGAAATATGTTCCTCAGTCCCACAGAGAGGAGCATCGTAGGCAGTTTGAGCAGCTGCGCTAGGGAGAATTATCAGTTACCCAGTACGAGATGAGGTTTTCTGAGTTAGACAGACATGCGTCTGAGATTGTCTCTACTGTCAGGGAGAGTATTAGGAGGTTTGTAGATGGTCTCTCGTATCAGCTTCGGATTTTAATGACCTGAGAGAGAGTGTTTGGAGTTACATTTGAACAGGTTGTGGACATTGCTCGGGATATTGAGTCGGTTCGTAGGCAGGATCGTGAGGAAAGAGAGTTCAAGAGGCCTAGGGGATCAGGAAATTTCAGTGGTGCCCCTTCCAGAGGGCAATTTCAGCCTAACAGAGGTCGTTCATTTAGACCTCCACAGTCAGTTTGCCCAGCATACAATGGGGTATCGTCGGGGCAGGGTCCTCGCAATGCTCATCAGGGACGTTCATCTTTTAGTGCCCTTCCAGCTCAGAGCTCCGCCCAAGCATCATCTCATCAGGGTTCGTCTGGTGGTTATCACGGCGGCAGGGGTTTTCGTCAATTTTCATCTCCGGCTCCAGGTAATTGTTATGAGTGTGGAGAGTTCGCACATGAGTGGAGGCAGTGTCCCCGTCATCCTAATAGTTCAGCTCAGCAGAGGGTCCAGCCCTCGACTTCAGCCCCAGTTATTTCACCACCTACCTAGGCCGCTAGGGGTGGTGGTCAGGCAGCTAGAGGCCGCCCTAGAGGGGGAGGTCGAGCAGGTGGAGGCCAGCCACGTATTTATGCACTTCCAGCCAGGCATGATGCTATGGCATCAGCTGCAGTGATTATAAGTACTATTTCAGTTTGTCACAGTGATGCTTTGGCTTTATTTGACCCTGATTCCACGTACACTTATGTCTCATCCTATTTTGCTCATTTTCTTAATATTCCCCGTGAGTCTCTAGTTACTTCTGTTCATGTTTCGACTCCGGTGGGTGATACTATT
>ML268914.1:10665-45072 GCA_005239495.1 Nicotiana undulata
GAATATATATATATATATATATATATATATATTCACCATTTAAATTTGGAAAGGCTTATTTGCGGTAAAACTAGTCGATCAGCAGTGCAATTGACGATTTCATGCCTTTCCGTCTCAAGTTGTCCGCTTGAGGGTAATGGTCTGGACTCTTCTAGAAACTCCCACTTTGATATTAACTGTGCATGCATCATGCCTAAACCTAGTATGGGTTAGAACGCTATCCACGTAATAACTTTTAAGACAAACCTTGTCCAAAGCCCGGGATTTTCCTAATCTCAATAGGCACAATCATGATATGTGCATTATTTGGAGAAAACTTGTCGATATGCTATCATTAATGTGTAAAGAGTCAAATCTGGAGGGGGAAAGGGATAAATTTATATGTTTTGCATAAATGAGGCACGAAGTCCCTAGGTTCGGCATGGTTCAAAGTATCCCACCTTTGTTGCTAGATTGGTGGGAAAACTCTCTCGTTGAGCGACAAAAACCATGTGAAAAGAGTTCTTGGGAATTTACCTTCTTTGCTAGACATTCAGCCAAACAATGTACTGATCGAGGCCGCTACATTTTCTAGGATGAAAAGAGGGATGTTTTCCGTTTCGGTGACATAGAAATGACTCCCCTTCTAGAGGAAATAGGAGGCTTTGCTGGGCTTCCCTAGGATAGCCCTGGTCTATTGGTACCGGAAAATTGCACTTCTCGAGGTTTTCTGAAAATGATGGGTTTTAGAAGGAATGATGAGTTAGTCTAACCGAAGAAGTCTTACATACCATTCGACTTCCTTTACGAGCGTTATGGGCACAACAAGTCCTACCATCTTTATCATGATGAATTTGCCATCACCTCTCTGGATTGGACTCATTGCCTAGGTTTTGTGTTCATTGTCTGTTTTTTGGGGATGCTAGTATTCCCTATACAAGGAGAAAGGATCCACACTCGCCTAGCTATGGTTACTAAGACCCTAATGGAAGGAATTGAGGGACAAACTTACACTATTGTCCCAATGATCGTAGCGGAGATATAGAGAGACTTGGACCGTTGCAAGAAAGGAAATAGGCATTTTGATGGTTGCAATATGTTATTGCAAATATGGATGTTGGAACATCTTCAAAGGGGACAATACCATGAAGAATTTCCGCGGTGACCATGAAATGACCACATAGCTTTTCACCATTCGAAAAGAATGACTTTTATCTCGGATAGGTTTGCACAACCAAGACATTGTGGGCTGGGAACAACACAAAGTGGACATGGAAGCAATCAATGAATGGGGAGGAATCGCTACCAAATCACATAGAGGTTGGAGTATTTAGAGAAGGGTTTGATGGAGCTTGAGGGGAAGATGAGGAAAAGGGTCGTGGATTGTCACAACGAATAGGGAATTGAAAGAGGACATCTAGCAAGGGCGTATCTGTTGTTGGATATGCGCGACCTGGGGAATCTGATCGATGGGGATAAGAAGGCCAAGCTTGGAGAAGGTCCCTCTGGAACGAGTAGATTAGAATTGATATTACTTGTTTTCTAGAGTCGTTTTAGAATTCGATTGTAAGAAAGCAAATGCTACGAGTAACTCTTTATAATTATTTTCGTTTTAATATAGATTTGTCCTATTTATCATATTGATGAAATGACGCAATTATCGACATCAAGTTTCTTAGAATTTATATGTCGCTAGGCCTACCTCGGGCACACTGAGGTCCCCCAAACTAGGACACAAATTTATAATTCCGCAATACATGTTTAAATACTTCAAATATCCTTTCAAAACTCCATACTTACTTGTTTACCTTTTTTCTTTTCTTTGTTTTGGTTATTCCTATCCTCTAAGGTTGGTTCGTGCATACTGGCATCATCAGCATATCTACCAGATGTAGAGGTCCTCCACCTCCTCCTCCTCCGAGTGATCCTAAGAGCAAGGGCAAATCTAACATGGATGACATGAGTGGTATCAGGAAAGACAACGCTACACACGCAGAGAATGTAAAGACTTGAGATGGTCAGAGTACTCTGACATAGAATGATTTGGTCCTACGGTTAGAGCAGAAGATACTAGAGTTACAAGGGGAACTTTAGTAGGTACGTAACTTGGCAAACCTTTCCCTCGCCTTAAACGTCCCAGACATCAACCAACAAAATGCCCAAAACCCAGCGCCTCCCCAAAGCACACCAAACCAGCATTCGCAAAATCCCCCGCACCTCATCAATACGCCACGCCTCCCCAAATTCCTAATCCTTCGTCGGTGCCAACTCATTCGTAGCACCAATATCATCCAAACCAGTACCCACAAACTACCACCTACCATACTCCTCAAAACACACCACAACTTACCCCTGATCCACAGAAATCAACTAATGATCACCACTACACACAAATCCCTAGAATCCAAAAAAATAACCCCATACACGTAGAACCTCTACCTCACCCTTCACAAAAAACCCCATACACACCATACTCTTCCAAGAAGTACTTTCTCATCAAGAATACGACAAAAAACATAAGAAGCTTACAAGTTGAGTCCAAGGCGTCGAAGGGGGTAAAGACATTGAGGGTCTAAACTATGAAGACTTGTGTATTCAGCCAGACGTAGAACTGCTAGAGGGTTACAAACCTCCCAAGTTCAAAATATTCTATGGAGATCGGAAGCTGCGAAAGTAAGGCCGACAGTGGAAAATTCTTTGTCCGGGCCCAGGATCCACAATATTATGAAAGGTTAATGGTTATTGAAAGTCATAAATTCTCCGACAACATCAAATTGGGAGAAAGAATAGACGAAGGAATTTAAAGCGGGATGGTAACCAATTTCGAGGCATTACAAGCTACCAATAAGGCCTTGCATTAGGGAGGCATATCCAAGAAGAAGGGAGTAGGGGCCGTGATGGTAGCCCAGGGTCCGAAATCTCCTCTCAAATATCAAACACCTCATCCCACATATCAGCCTTCACCTCCAGATATTCGCAACCCGCCACCACTTACTATACTTACAATACCTAGCCAACATACTACCACTCACCGCCAGCCCGCCAAAACTATCAGAACCCCAGACCAAACTTCGACCGTAGACTGCCGAGACAATACACCCCTATTGCTGAACCCATCGATCAGTTGTATGACATAATGAAAGTTGTCGGTTATGTCACTCCCATTCCCGTTGTTGCCATGGAAAATCCCTCTCTATGGGTCAATCCAAATAAGACATGTGCCTACCACTCGGGAATGAAGGGTCACACTATTGATGAATGTTGAACTATGAAGGATAGACGCTAATTGATACCAAGGTTATACAAGCAAAAGAAGCTGCACCTAATGTCCGTAACAATCCCCTACCGGATCACAGGGGTGAGGGGGTAAATGTGATAGAAACTGATGAAGAATGGGACCCGGAAGGGTCAATTGGGCTCATTCGAGAAGGGGACGGTCCTAAGAAACCTGCAATCACTCTCACTCCTATTGTGGTGCAGATACAACCATCAATCAAAGTTGAGATAGCCGCACTGAATACGTTCGAAGTTTACGTAACAACACCTCCAGTTGCACCTGCTCTGTTTGAAGTAGAAGTGACCACACCATTAACTGTGACGGTATCACCCACACCATCCTTTAATTCCAGTGTCGTACCTTGGGACTATACCGCAGAAGCCAGAAAGAAAGGAAAAGGGAAAATTGAAGAAACTGGTGCGACACAAGGGATGACCAGAACTGGTAGAATTTATACACCTGATGATCTTTGGAGAAAGGTGCAAGCGAGAGAGTACTCTGTAGTGGACCATCTGAACAAAACCCCTGCTTAGATATTTATTCTATCATTACTACAGAATTCTGAAGCATATAGGAATGCATTGATGAAGGTATTGAACGAGGCTTGCCCAACAACATTACTAGTGGAGAAATGGCTAACATCGTAGGACAAGTATAGGAAAGACATAATATCACCTTCCATGAAGACGAACTTCCACCGGAAGGATTGAGCCACAACAGAGCACTGCATATCACGGTACAGTGTGAAGATAAGTTCTTTGCCAGGGTTTTGGTAGATGGAGGTTCAAGTCTCAACATTTGTCCATTGATGACTTTGAAGAGATTTGGTAAAGTTTTGCATAAGATATGAGCAAGAACTATGAATGTAAAGGAGTTCGATGGATCTCAGAAGGCCACGTTCGGAGAATCCAACCTTTGCTTACAAATGGGCCAAACTTGGTTAGATGTTGAATTCCAAATATTCGACACATCCGCCTCATACAATTTACTACTGGGACGACCTTGGATACACGACGCTGGGGTTGTAGAATCTACTATGCATCAGGCTGTGAAGTTCGAGCGGAACCATCAGGAGGTGATCATTCATGGAGACGGGAGTAATCCCGTTTACACCAATCAGACTATTCTGGTCATGGAAAATAGAAGGAAGTTGGGCGAAAAGACTTACCATTGCATTGAGGGTGTTAATGAAATTGAGAATGACAAGTGGTGGAGCAGAAAATAGAGAGCATACTGGCATGGGCAGGATATGAACCTGGTAAAAGTCTCGGAAAGAATCTCCAAGGTATTGCCATACTAGTACAGTTAAAGCGTCACGATATAACTTTTGGACTAGGATAGCAGTACACTTAGAATGAGTATCAAAACTGGTCACCACCATGGAACGGTCCTTACTACCCTCTTGAGCAGCGAATACCGCATTTTAGCCAATCCTTCCATCATGATTATATAATGTGGGGATCTGAAAAAGATGAAGCGCTAGCTGGTTTGAGGAATCTATTCTTAAAAGATGAAGATATGAATTGTAGTATAATAATTGAGGAGGAGGTGAAGGAAGGCCTCGTCATCCAGACTATGGAGAAGGGAGATGTCCTCAAGAATTGGAAAGCCACACCATCAAGGGCCCGTCGAGTCCCGGGGTAGCCTGGCTACTAATGTCATTTTTTTAAAATCCATCCTTTTGAGCATTATTAAAGCATTTTCAGTATTTTGTTTTGGAAGCCTTTATTCGGATCATTAAAATCTCTTTTTGTTTGACATTTTGACACTTATCAATGGCTTGTTATTTGATTATTTATTACTATTGTCTATATTTTTCTCTCTACATCCTTACTATTTCTTATCTCGATGGACCAACGAGTGTGACATGTAATGAGATAATGTGACATAAGGATAGTGACTCAGAAGATATAGAAGAAGAAGATGTAATACCCAAGGAAATTATCAGAGAAGTCGAGTATTTTGAGAATAAGCCTAAGTCTAACCTAGACGATACTGAGATAGTCAACTTGGGATATTCTGAAATAGTCAAAGAAACCCGCATAAGCATTCACCTGTCACCATCAGAAAAAGAAGAGTACACTCGTTTCCTGTATTTTCGCATGATCGTATGATGATATGATTTATTAAGCACCTCCATATCATAAGCTACCCATCAATCCGATGTGTCCGCCAGTAAAACAAAAGCTCAGAATGATCAAGCCTAATATGAGTTTGAAAATCAAAGAGGAAATCACCAAGCAGATCAAAGCTAAGGTTCTCATAGTGGTTTAATATCCGCCTTGGTTGGCCAACATTGTGCCAGCTCCGAAGAAGGATGGTAAAGTTAGGGTGTGTGTCGACTATCGGGACCTAAATAGAGCATGTCCCAAAGATGATTTCCCACTACCAAACATACACATACTGATCGATAATTGTGCCAAGCATGAACTCCAATCCTTTGTGGATTGCTTCGCGGGTTATCATCAGATCTGGATGGATGAAGAAGATGCCGAGAAAAATGTGCCTCTATATTTCCTAATGGAAAGCTGATAGGATACATCATCAGCCGCCAAGGAGTTGAGCTATATTCATCAAAGGTCTAGGCTATCAAGGATTTGCCGCCACCAAAGAACAAGAAAGACATAATGAGTTTCTTGGGGCGTCCCAATTATATAGGACGCTTCATAGCACAATCAACTGTAATATGTGAGCCAATTTTTAAAATATCGAAGAAGGATGTCGAAAACATTTGGACCGAAGACTGCCAAAAAGCTTTTGACAAAATCAAAGAATACTAGTCCACACCACCAGTCCTAGTCCCGCCAGAGCCTGGTAGACCGCTGCTACTCTATCTCTCCCTCTTAGATGAGGCTTTCGGTTTCATCTTGGGACAACATGACGAAATGGGAAGTAAAGAACATGCCATATATTATTTGAGTAAGAAGTTCACACCCTACGAAGAACGATATTCTCTGCTAGAACATACTTGCTATGCTCTGACATGGATAGCCCAAAACTTGAGGCACTACTTTTGTTTCTATACCACATATCTCATATAAATGATGGATCATTTGAAGTACATCTTCCAGAAGCCCATTCCTACAGGGAAGCTAGCAAAATGGCAGATATTGTTAAGCGAATTTGACATCGTTTATGTGACATAAAAGGCGATTAAGGGACATACATTAGCCGATCACCTTGCATAAAATCCTGTAGGAGGAGAATACGAACCACTAAAAACGTATTTTCCTGATGAAGAAGTGTCATTCGTAGGAGAAGACATCGCCGAAGCCTGCAACGGGTGGAGAATGTTCTTCGATGGAATTGCAAATTTCAAAGGAGTAGGTATTGGAGCAGTTTTGGTATCAGAAACCGGTCGACATTACCTAGTGTCCGTAAAACTCATATTTCCGTGCACCAATAATATGGCAAAATACGAGGCTTGCATATTGGGGCTCAATTTGGCCATTGACATGAATATCCAGGAGTTGTTTGTAATTAGTGACTTAGATTTGCTGGTACATCAGGTGCAAGGAGAATGGGCAACAAAGAATGCCAAGATATTACCATATCTATATCAAGTACAAGAGATGATGAAGAGGTTTAGAGTTCAGACATGTCCCGAGAATCCGGAATGAGTTCGCATATGCATTGGCCACTTTGTCCTCCATGATACAACACCCAAACAAGAATTTCATCGATCCCATTCAGTAAGGATCCATAATCAACCAGATTACTATGCTCATGTTGAAGAAGGAACATATGGAAATCCATGGTTTCACGATATCAAGGAGTACTTGGCAAAAGGGGAATACCCAGAGCATGCAAATCATACTCAGAAATTCACGCACCGGAGATTGTCCAACCATATCTTCCAAAGTGGAGGAATTCTATATAAAAGGACTCTAGACCTAGGGCTATTACTGTGTGTTGACGCCAAGGAAGCTTCCAAACTTTGAAGAGATACATGCTGGAACTTGCGGACCACATATGAATGGTTTCGTTTTGGCCAAGAAGATGCTTAGAGTAGGATATTTATGGATGACTATGGAAACAAACTGCATCAGGTATGTCCAGATATGTCATCAATGCCAGCTACACGAAAATATGATACAGGTGCCTCCAAATGAATTTAGTACAACAAGTTTACCTTGGCCTTTTGTCGCCTGCAAAATGGATGTCATTGGACCAATCAAGCCCGCCGCTTCGAACGGACACATGTTCATTCTAGTGGCCATAGACTATTTCACAAAATGGGTTGAAGCTGCATCTTACAAAGTTGTAACCAAGAAAGTCATTGCAGATTTTGTCAGGGATCGTATTACTTGCAAATTAAGGGTGCGAGAGTCATCATCACTGACAACACCGCCAATCTCAACAGTGACCAAATGAATGCTATGTGCAAGACCTTCAAATCAAGCATAAGATTTCCACAGCATACCAGCCCCAAATGAATGGAGCCTTGGAGGCCGCCAACAAGAATATTAAAAATATATTGAGGAAGATGGTAGAAAATCACAAGCAATGGAACGAGAAGTTACCGTTTTCCTTATTGGGATACCGTACAACAGACCGCACATCATCCGGGACAACTCTTTATGTAACGACCCGACCAGTCGTTTTGCGTATCAGACCTCGTTCCCCTAATTGAAACTTCCCATAGCGGCTTATTGTGATTTATGACTTGCGGGATGGGTGGTTCGGGATTGGGAAGTGTTTAGAGCAGTATAGGAACACTTAGTTCCTTAAGGTTGGCCTTTCTGCGCCAAATTTGACTTCGGTCAAAATTTTGAGTAAACGACCTCGGAATTGTGTTTTGACGGTTCCAGTAGCTTTGTATGATGATTTCAGACTTGGGCGTATGTTCGGAATGGATTTTTGATGACCCGGGAGCATTTCGGCGCCTAATATCGAAATAAGAATTTCCTTAAGTTTGAAATTTGGTTTGGAACTTTTTTTGTGTTATCGAGGTTCGAATGGAATTCCATGATCAGGAATAGTTCTGTTATGTCATTTATAACTTGCCTGCAAAATTTGGTGTCATTCCAAGTAGTATAGGTCGGTTCGACGCATTGTTACCGAATTCAAGAACTTGAAGTTCTTAAGTTATGATTCTAGGGGTTTTGGGATGTGATTTTGAATTGGTGTTCCGAAGGCTAGAGCGAGTCTGTATTATGATTTGGGACTTGTTGGTATATCTGGATGGGGGCTCGGGTAGGCCCAGGTGCCTCTCGAACACCAAACGAGGCCAAAAACCAGCTGAAATAGTTGCTGGTGCACTTGATATGGTGTGACCGCAGGTGCGGTCGCCCAGTCGCAGGTGTAGGACCGCTCCTTCTGTCACAGCCTCGCCGGTGCGACGCCTAGTGGACCGCCTATTTCTCGCAGGTACAGAAAAAGTTTCAAAGGAGCGGAGCCGTAGATGCGGTCTCCTCTCTGCAGGTGCGGGCCCAGGCTTCCTTGTCCATTTCCGCAGGTGCGAGCCTTTGCTCGCAGGTGCGGTCCTTGAGCCATAGGTGCGGGACCATTGGAAGCAGTGTGTTCTTTAAAACAAGGGATTCTTCATTGTTCCCTACTCTTTCCTCCATTAAAAGACTTTGCGAGCCATGGAAAAGTACTCCACGACCCAACTACTGAGAGGTAAGTAAATTCTACCCCAAAGTTAGTTTAATTCATGAATTCTTAGCTAAGTTAACCTTCTAAATTAAGGAAAATCAAGAATAGGGTAGTAACCTAGGGATTTGGGGAATTTAGGGAATTACCCGTGAATTGGCTATGAAATCAAGTAAAAATCATGTATTAACGATCCTTAGGTTATGTGTGAGTGTTTCCTTCGTGAATTTTTGGAATCCAAGCGTGCGGGCCCGGGGGTGAATTTTGGGATTTCTTCCAGAATGATGAATTTGCTAAATAAGTAGAAGAATTTCCATACTTTGAGCATAAATTGATATATTTGTTTAACATTTGGCTAGTTTCGAGTCCTCGGGTGTAGAGTTCGGAGTTTTAGGTGCGTTCTTGGTCAAGGAAGTAGATTCGACACGAGGTGAGTCTCCTTTCTAACCTTGTAAGAGGGAATTGTCCCCATAGGTGATTCAAATGCTATGTGTTGATGTTTGTGGGGGCTACGTACGTACAAAGTGACGAGAGTCCGTACGTAGCGGCTATTATTGTTATGTCCGGGTAGTTAGGCCCACATCATGCCTTGTATTCTTCCTTGTAATGAATTATATGTTATGAAATCATGTTAGATGTAGTATTGTTTCCTTATGAGTTATAGAATTGGATAATTTGAAAACGAATTGTTTATGGGAAGTAAACTCTAAGGATTATTGTGTGTGTGTGACCGCTTCGCAATTTACATTCCGCGAGCAGAGTGTGATTTCCCCCCCACTCTCATGGGAGCGGGCCGTACGCCATGTCGGATTGAAAGATGCACTTATGGTTCGGGTCATTCGACCCTCGGCAGTGCACATATATGAATATGGCAAGATGCACTTATGATTAGGGTCGTTCGACCCTCGACAGTGCACATATATGATTATTTTTATGGCTCAGGACGATTGTCCTTATTTCGTATGCGCATGATAAAATGTTACTGATTTCATGGATATTGATTTGACAGAGATTTGGGGGAAAATGAAGTAGAAATTTTTTATTTACTTTCCATCATTTACTTGGATTTTAGTGCCTTATATATATTTGCTGCTTCACTACCTTTACATGCCTACCGCTTTCATCATATTCTGTTGCACTATATTGTTGGACCTTAGTGAGTGTCAAGTCGACCTCTCGTCACTACTTCTTCGAGATTAGACGGGATACTCACTGGGTACATATTTATTTATGTACTCATGGTACGCTTCTATAGTTAATTGTATAGGTTCTGAGGTTGGTGCATCTGGTTATCAAACCAGAGATAGATTCTGATTATAGATGGACCTGACTTCACGGTGAGCTGCTTCTCCTGACGATCCTCGACAGCACTGTGGAGTTTCTTTTGCTTATTTCCCGTCTATTTCTTTCAGAATGTGAGACTGTATATTATATCTTTTGTATATCCTGATAGTATGCCCGTATGACTTGTGACACTAGTTCCTGGCACACACGTAGTAATTATTATGGATTACAGATCTGTATATATATTGGCTCACGCCTCCTTATGGTTGCTTTTAGTTAAAACTGGATAATTACCCTTTTCGGTTAATGTTTAAAGCTTTAGAAACTTGGTTTTGTTGATATGTTTAATCAATTAAGAAGGAACCCTTAGTAGACTAAGTGTTGGCTTGCCCGACCCCGGCTGTTCGGCGCCATAACGACCTGAGTTAGGACTTTGGGTCGTGACAATGTGGTGTCAGATCTCTAGGTTTACTAGGTCTCACAAGTCACGTGCAGACCTAGTAGAGTCCTGCGGATCGACACGGAGACGTATGTATTTATCTTCGGGAGGCTATAGGGTGTTAAGAAAACTCTCTTTATTCATATTCTATCGTGCAGTCGATGGTTTACTAAAATGCATCCTTCTATTCTCTCTTAGATGGTGAGGACGCGTGCATCCGATGTTCCAGATTTGGGAGATGCCGCTACCCCCACCGTCAGAGGTCGGGGGAGGGCATCGGCCCGAGGTGGGGGATGAGGGCATCCCAGAGCTATTCCAGTTGCACCACCACCAGAGGATCCTATCATAGAGGAGCAGGATGAGGTGCCTCCAGCAGATCCTGCTCCAGTGGATTTCATGACGGCGCCAGGCTTCCAGGAGGTCATGGATCGTATGATGAAATTTATGGACACTATGTCCTGGCTGGTTTATTTCCAACAGAACCTTCTACTTCTCAAGCGGGAGGGGGAGTCCAGACCCCTACTGCCCAGGCTGCAGGTCAGACAGTAGCATTACATCATACCGCGAGTACACTGCCCATGGGTGCAGTCCAGCCTGTAGTAGCAGCACCTGAGCCTAGACCAGCTGCGGACGGCGATCCGCAGAAGCTATTGGATAGATTGACTCGATTGCACCACCCCCCCCCCAGTCTTCGGGGGTGAGCGAGGTGAGGATGCCCAGGATTTCATTGACAGGTGCAGGGACAGACTGCACAACATGAGGATACTAGAGTCCTTTGGAGTGGACTTCACTACCTTTCAGTTGGAGGGCAGAGCTCGCAAAAGGTGGCAGTCCTATATTCTCAGCAGGCCAGCAGATTCTCCTCCTGTCACTTGAGAGCAGTTCACTCAAATTTTTCTGGGCAGATATATTCCACCCTATGAGAGGGAAGAGCTGCGGTATCAGTTTGAGCAGCTAGAGCAGGGACATATGTCAGTGACGGACTATGAGGCCAGATTTTCAGAGTTGTCTTGCCATACACTCATGATCCTACCTACTGATGCTGAGAGAGTTCGGAGATTTGTGGATGTGTTGCATCTAGGTATTAGGGCCACCATGGCCCGAGAGGTGGAGATTGGTACTCCTTATCAGCTCGTGGTAGAGATTGATCACAGGATCGAGGGGTATCGGTCGAGGAGCAGGGAGCATGGGCAGCAGAACAAGAGGGCTAGATTCTGCAGGGACTTCAGAGGTGCCCCAGTTAGGGGAAGAGGTCAGTTTAACAATAGTCAGCCCAGCAGGCTTTCATATTCGGCACCTCTACCACCTCCCCGAGGTGTCCCAGCGAGGCCTTAATTCAGCGCTATGCAAAAGCGCTCCTACCATCCTCCAGTCATCCAGAGTTCACCTAGTGGTTATTCCAGTCATCCGAGATCCTACAGCCCCTACTTCAGTGTTATGCCAGAGGGCTCACATCTCTCGCCGACCATTCAGGGTTCTTCTATGGGGCAGCAGGCTATGGTATCTAGAGGTTTTTACGAGTGTGGGGAGGAAGTTCATATGAGGAGGCATTGTCCCAGGTTTCGGGGCAAGGCAGTGCAACAGGGTTATCAGCCGATGGGTCCAGCACCAGCAGTCCGGCCACATAGAGGTGGAGGATAGGTCCGCATGGATCGTCCTAGAGTTGGAGGCCAGTCAGGGGGAGGTCAATCAGCTCATGTTCACCCTGATGGAGCTCAGTCTTCCAGTGCTCCAGCTAGGTTTTATGCCATTCCGGCCAGATCAGATGCAGTGGCCTCAGATGCCGTTATCACAGGTATTATCTCAGTATGTGGTAGAGAGGCTTCAATACTATTTGATCCAGGATCCACCTATTCATATGTTTCAGCATTATTTGCTCATTTTCTGGATATTCCTCGTGAGTCCTTGGGGTCTCCTATATATGTGTCCACTTCTGTGGGCGATTCTGTGGTGGTAGACCGGATCTATCGGTCTTGTGTGATCACCTTTTGTGGGTGCGAGACTAGGGCGGACCTTTTATTGCTCGACATGGTCGATTTCGAGGTTATTCTATGCATGGATTGGCTATCTCCTTATCATGTCGTGCTAGATTTCCATGCCAAGACAGTTACTTTATCCATGCCTGAGTCGCCTAGGCTGAAGTGGAGAGGTTCCTCAGTTAGTGCAGCCAGCCGGGTTATTTCATTCCTGAAGGCTTGACATATGGTCGAGAAGGGTTGTCTGACCTATCTTGCTTATGTGCGGGACACCACCGCCGAGTCTCTGACGATTGATTCAGTGCCAGTTGTTAGGGAGTTTGTCGATGTTTTTCCTTCAGACCTTCCAGGCATGCCTCCGGATCGTGATATTGATTTCTGTATTGATGTAGCTCCAGGCACTCAGCCTATTTCCATTCCCACGTATCGTATGGCTCCGAAGGAGCTGAAGGAGTTGAAGCAGCAACTTGAGGAGTTGTTGGATAAGGGGTTTATCAGACCGAGTGTGTCGTCGTCGGGTACTCCAGTTCTACTTGTGAAGGAGAAGGATGGGTCTATGCGGATGTGTATTGATTATCACCAGTTGAGCAAGGTTACCATTAAGAACAAGTATCCTTTGCCGCGCATCGCTGATTTGTTTGACCAGTTGCAGGGTGCTCGTGTGTTTTCTAAGATTGATTTGAGATCGAGATATCATCAGTTGAAGATTCGGGCTTCAGATGTTCCGAAGACTACTTTTCGTACGAGATATGGTCATTATGAGTTCCTGGTAATGTCCTTTGGCTTGACTAATGCCCTAACAGCATTCATGGACTTGATGAATAGGGTGTTCAAGCCATATATTGATTCCTTTGTCATTGTCTTCATGGATGACATCTTGATTTACTCACGTAGCCTGGGAGAGCACGAGCATTATTTTAGGGTTGTGCTCCAGACTCTGCGGGAACAGAAGATGTATGCTAAGTTCTCCAAGTGTGAGTTCTGGTTGGATTCCGTGGCATTCTTGGGGTATGTCCGGAGAGGGTATCAAGGTTGATCCTCAGAAGATCGAGGCAGTTCAGAGTTGGCCGCATTTTACATCAGCTACTGAGATCATGAGCTTTTTGGGCCTAGCAGGCTATTATCGCCGATTTGTGGAGGGGTTTTCTTCGATTGTAGCTCCATTGACTAGATTAACTCTGAAGAATTCCCTGTTTCGATTGTCTGACGAGTGTGAGGCGATCTTTTAGAAGCTCAAGGCGATGTATACAGTGTATTGCAACGCTTCACGCGTTGGTTTGGGGTGTGTGTTGATGCACGAAGGGATAGTTATTGCTTATGCTTCGCGCCAGCTGAAGGTTCATGAGAAGAATTACCATGTGCACGACTTGGAGTTGGCAACGATTTTTCATGCTCTTAAGATTTGGAGGCACTACTTGTATGGAGTGTCCTTTGAGGTTTATACAGATCACCGCAGCTTGCAGCACTTGTTCAAGTAGAGGGATCTTAATTTGAGGCCTCGCATATGGCTTGAGTTGTTGAAGGATTATGATATCACCATTCTTTATCATCCGGGCAAGGCAAATGTGGTAGCATACGCCTTGAGCAGGAAGGCAGAGAGTATGGGTACCTTGGCTTACATTGCAGCAGAGGAGAGACCTTTAGCCTTGGACATTCAGTCCTTGGCTAATCGCCTAGTGAGATTAGACCTTTCAGAGCCTCGTCAAGTTCTTGCACATGTGGTTGCTCAGTATTCATTATTGGGGGAGATTAAGGCTCGGCAGTATGATGATCCGTGTTTGGAAGAGCTACGGGAGACAATGGTTCAGGGAAAGGCCAAGGAGGTTACTATTGGCGAGGATGGTGTTCTGAGACTTCAGGGTCGTTTATGCGTTCCTAATGTTGATGGCCTGAGGGAGAGGATTCTAGAGGAGGCACACAGTTCTCGGTATTTTGTTCATCCTGGATCTACAAAGATGTATCGTGATTTGAAGCAGCATTTCTGGTAGAGGCAGATGAAGATGGACATTATGGGGTATGTGGCTATGTGTCTTAATTCCCAGCAGGTTAAGTATGAGCACCAGAGGCCAGGAGGCCTACTTCAGCAGATGCCCATTCCTGAGTGGAAGTAGGAGCGCATCACTATGGACTTCGTGGTTGGGTTGCCTCAGACATTGCGAAAGGTTGACGCGGTTTGGGTCATTATTGATAAATTGACCAAATTGGCGCATTTCATTCCAATGGCTACTACATATACTTCTGAGAGGTTGGCCCAGATCTACATTCGGGAGATAGTCCGGTTGCACGGTGTGCTGGTGTCCATTATATCATATCGAGGTCCTCAGTTCACCTCGCACTTCTAGAGAGCATTGCATAGTGGGATGGGTACCCAAATAGACCTCAGCACAACATTTCACCCTCAGACTGATGGTCAGTCGGAGCGTACAGTTCAGATATTAGAGGACATGCTCAGGGCATGTGTGATTGACTTTGGAGGTCAGTGGGACCAGTTCTTGCCTTTGGCCGAGTTTGCTTACAATAATAGTTATCAGTCCAGCATCGAGATGGCTCCATTTGAGGCTTTGTATGGTCGGCGATGTCGTTCTCCTATCGGGTGGTTTGAGCCTGGCGAGGCTAAGTTATATGGCACCGACCTGGTGAGGGATGCTTTGGAGAGGGTGAAGTTGATTCAGCAGAGGCTCCGCACAGCACAGTCCAAACAGAAGAGTTACGCGGATCAGAGGGCGCGTGATGTATCATTAATGGAGGGAGACAGGGTTCTGTTGAAGGTCTCGCCGGTGAAGGTTATTATGAGGTTCGGGAAGAAGGGCAAGCTGAGCCCGAGGTTTATAGGTCCCTTCGAGGTGTTGAGGCGTGTTGGGGAGGTTGCTTATGAGCTAGCTTTACCTCACAGTTTATCAGGAGTCCATCCGGTATTTCATGTATCCATGCTCTGGAGGTACCACGCTGACTTCTCTCACGTGGTTGATTTCATCACTATTCAGTTGGATGAGAGGTTGGGCTACGAGGAGGGGCCAGTTGCTACTATTGATAGGCAGGATCGCCGGTTGAGGTCCAAGAGAATTTTGTCGTAAAGGTCCAGTGGAGGGGCCAACCAGTCGAGAAGGCAACTTGCGAGTCCAAGGAGGACATGCGGAGCAGATATCTGCACTTATTCAGCACTTCAGGTATGATTCTAGACCCGTTTGAGGACGAACATTTGTTTAAGAGATGGATAATGTAATGACCCGAATGGTCGTTTTGCATTATCGGACCCTGTTCCCCTGAATGAAACTTCCCATAACAGCTTATTATGATTTGTGACTTGCGGGGACGGGTGGTTCGGGATTCGGAAGTGCTTAGAGCAGTATAGGAACACTTAGTTCCTTAAGGTTGGCCTTTTTGGGCCAAGTTTGACTTCAGTTAACATTTTGAGTAAACGACCTCGGAATCGAGTTTCGATGGTTCCAGTAGCTTCATATGACGATTTCGGACTTGGGCGTATGTTCGGAATGGGTTTTTGATGACCCGGGAGAGTTTCGGCGCCCAATATCGAAATAAGAATTTCCTTAAGTTTGAAATTTGGTTTGGAACGCGTTTTTGTGTTATCGAGGTCCTAATGGAATTTTGAGACCAGGAATAGTTCTGTTATGTCATTTATGACTTGCCTGCAAAATTTGGTATCATTCCGAGTAGTATAGGTCGGTTCGGCGCATTGTTATCGAATTTAAGAACTTGAAGTTCTTAAGTTATGATTCTAGGGGTTTTGAGATGTGATTTTGAGTTTTAGCATTGTTTTGAGTGTTTCGAAGGCTCGAGCGAGTCCGTATTATGATTTGGGACTTGTTGGTATATCTGGACAGGGGCTCGGGTGGGCCCAGGTGCCTCTCGGACACAAAACAAGGCCAAAAACTAGCTGAAATAACTGTTGGTGCACCTGATCTGGTGTGACCGCAGGTGCGGTTGCCCAGTCGCAGGTGCGGGACCGCTCTTGCGGTCCCAGCCTCGCAGGTGCGACCCCCAGTGGGCCACCCATTTCTCGCAGGTGCGGACAAAGTTTCGCAGGAGCGGAGCTGCATATGCGGTCTCCTCTCCGCAGGTGCGGGCCTAGGCTTCCTCGTCCATTTTCGGAGGTGCGAGCCTTTGCTCACAAGTGCGAGACCGCAGGTGCAGTCCTTGAGCCGCAGGTGCGGGACCACTGGAAGCAGTGTGTTCTTTAAAACACGGGATTCTTCATTTTTCCCTACTCTTTCCTCCATTAAAAGACTTTGAGAGCTTGGGAAAAGTACTCCACGACCCAACCACTGAGAGGTAAGTAAATTCTACCCAAAGTTAGTTTAATTCATGAATTCTTAGCTAAGTTAACCTTCTAAATTAGTGAAAATCAAGAATTTGGTAGTAACCTAGGGCTTTGGGGAATTTTGGGAATTACCCGTGAATTGGCTATGAAATCAAATAAAAATAATGTATTAACGATCCTTAGGTTATGGGTGAGTGTTTCCTTCGTGAATTTTCGGAATCCGAGCGTGCGGGCCCGGGGGTGAATTTTGGGATTTCTTCAACAATGATGAATTTACTAAATAAGTAGGTGAATTTCCATACTTTGAGCATAAATTGATATATTTGTGTAACATTTGGCTAGTTTCGAGTCCTCGGGTGTAGAGTTCGAAGTTTCGGGCGCGTTCTTGGTCCGGGAAGTAGATTCGACACGAGGTGAGTCTCCTTTCTAACCTTGTAAGAGGGAATTGTCCCCATAGGTGATCTAAATGCTATGTGTTGATGTTTTTGGGAGGCTACGTACGTACAAAGTGACGAGAGTCCGTACGTAGCGGCTATTATTGTTATGTCCGGGTAGTTAGGCCCACATCATGCCTTGCATTCTTCCTTTTAATGAATTATATGTTATGAACTCATGTTAGATGTAGTATTGTTTTTTTAAGATTTATATAATTGGATAATTTGAAAGGAATTGTTTATGGGAAGTAAACTCTAAGGATTATTGTGTGCGTGTGACCGCTTCGCAATTTACATTCCGCGAGCGGAGTGTGATTTCCCCCCCACTCTCATGGGAGCGGGCTGTACGCCACGGCGGATTGAAAGATGCACTTATGGTTCGGGCCGTTCGACCCTCGGCAGTGCACAGATATGAATATGGCAAGATGCACTTATGGTTCGGGCCGTTCGACCCTTGGCAGTGCACATATATGATTATTTTTATGGCTCAGGCCGGTTGTCGTTATTTCGTATGCGCATGATAAATTGTTATTGATTTCATGGATATTTATTTGACAAGTATTTGGGGGAAAATGAAGTAGAAATTGTTTTTTACTTTCCAGCATTTACTTGGATTTTAGTGCCTTATATATATTTGCTGCTTCACAAACTTTACATGCCTACCTCTTTCATCATATTCTGTTACACTATATTGTTGGACCTTAGTGAGTGTCAAGTCAACCTCTTGTCACTACTTCTTCGAGATTAGACTGGATACTCACTGGGTACATATTTATTTATGTACTCATGCTACGCTTCTATACTTAACTGTACAGGTTCTGAGGCTGGTGCATCTGGTTATCATACCGGAGCTAGATTCTGATTATAGTTGGACCTGACTTCACGGTGAGCTGCTTCTCCTGACGATCCTCGATAGCACTATGGAGTTTCTTTTGCTTATTTCTCGTCTATTTCTGTGAGACTGCGGGACTGTATGTTATATCTTTTGTATATCCTGATAGTATGCATGTAGAACTTGTGACAATAGTTCCTGGCACACACATAGTAATTATTATGGATTATGGATCTTTATATATATTGGCTCACGCCTTCTTATGGTTGCTTTTAATTAAAACTAGATAATTAACCTTTTCGGTTAATGTTTAAAGCTTTAAAAACTTGGTTTTGTTGATATGTTTAATCAATTAAGAAGGAACCCTTAGTAGATTGAGTGTTTGCTTGCCTGACCCCACTGTTGGGCGCCATCATGACCTGAGTTAGGATTTTGGGTCGTGACACCTTATTTACTGGTCTACGGTACTAAAGCCGTCATTCCTGACGGGATAGAAATTCGTTCCTTGAGAATTATACAGGAAGCTGAACTCAGTGATGTTGAGTGGGTAATGAGACTCTATGAACAATTAGCTCTCATTGACGGGAAAAGAATGAATGCAGTGTGTCATGGTCAACTTTATCATAACAGAATGTCCAGAGCTTTCAACAAAAGGGGCAAACATAGACAGTTCGCACTGGGGCAGATGGTGCTGAAACGACTCTTTCCACATCAAGATGAAGCCAAAGGAAAGTTCTCACCCAACTGGCAAGGACCATACATGGTTCACAGAGTACTAACAGGAGGAATGCTCATACTCGCATAAATGGACGGAGAAATTTAGCCAAAGCCTATCAATTCAAATGCAGCCAAAATATATTATGTTTCAGTTGTTTACATTTATTCAATCAGATGTAACTGAACTACGCTTGACTTGATTTTCATTTAAGAAGGGATACGTAGGCAACCCTGTGGGTTCGGTCACAATTCAATAAAATTTTCATTTTCCCCACAATCAGAAACTGGGGAAGAATTTTAAGGAGGACCCTCAAAATTCCGGAGTAAGTCCAGCCGACGCCATCGTATGCAGAACAGTTAGAAAATCGACTAAATAACTGGAGTAGAATTTTTAGGAGGACCCTATAACTTCTATTGCAAGGAAGTCGCAATGTTTGTAATAGTGTCACAATTATTGGTTCATCTAACTTATTTGATATTGCATATTACCACATTTTAAAATGACTATGCAGCATATTTTATAAAGAAAACTTTATTTTATGAAATAGCCGGATGCTACTCACGGTAACTCGTGCAAGATTCCAATGCGGAGCAAATCAAAGCAAAGCAAGCAGACGGAGGCACAAACCAGCCTTCCCCGTAAAACTCACAATTTTCCTTTGGATGCAGGAACAAAGAATATAAGCAAATACTCGCACCCCTTAGAATCACTAACGACAAATCTGCCAAGCGCAAACATATCACCAGCTAAAAAATACTCTGCTCTTACTTGTTATTTGTTCATAGCATGAGACTAAGCATTGTTTCCATTTCTTGCATGAGGCTAAGCCCTGCCTCCTCAATTGCATAAGTCTAAGCACTGACTTCCCTTGCATGAGACTAAGCATTGTCTCCATCTTGCATGAGTCTAATCCATTCCTCCTCAATTGCATAAGGCTAAGCACTGCCTTCCCTTGCATGAGACTAAGCATTTTCTCCATCTTGCATGAGGCTAAGCCCTGCCTCCTCAATTGCATAAGGCTAAGCACTGCCTTCCCTTGCATGAGACAAAGCTTTGTCTCCATTTCTTGCATGAGGCTAAGCCCTGCCTCCTCAATTGCATAAGGCTAAGCACTGCCTTCCCTTGCATGAGACAAAGCTTTGTCTCCATTTCTTGCATGAGGCTAAGCCCTGCCTCCTCAATTGCATAAGGCTAAGCACTGCCTTCCCTTGCATGAAACTAAGCATTGTCTCCATTCCTGCATGAGACTAAGCACTGTCTCTCCTTGCATAACCCTAAACACTGCGCTATTCAAATCCTTTCACTATTCTCTACCTCGGGGGTAAGCTCTACCCCGATCTTACACAAAGTTCTGTCTTGTTTCATTCCAAGCATCATGTTTTTGCATCTCATAATTTTGATTTATGAGCACACACAATTATTTTTCATAAGTTTTTAAGGCTTTAAATTAATTTATTTATGCATTTTATTATATAAATATCTAATAATCACCCTCCAAATTATTTTTATGAGATTTAATCATCTAAATCATTTATACCAATATGAGATCTTAAATATTTTCAGTGCATTTCTTATAATTACATTTTCATTTTTAAGGCTAAATTGCATATTTTTGCAATAATAGCCCATATACATATATAATTACATTATTTTATATAGAAAATCACTTTTATAATATTAAGTAATTATTTTTAATCATTTCTATGCACAAATGAAATTTTTGTTATTTATTTATTACTTTTATTAATTATTTATTTGATTAAAATTGGGTATTTGAAATCTAGCACTAAATTCCTCCTAATTTCGGACCTAACTACCCAAACCTTGGCCTAATAACCCAAGCCCAATGCTAAACGACCCAACCCAGTCCAGAACCGACCCAATCCCTTCTCAAATCCCAGCCGTTTATCAAAAATGATCAACGACTCACAAACGACTCCCCCATTTCCTTATATCACTCAACCCAAAACCCAAACCCCATTCTCTCCGAACCCGCAGACTCTCTATTCTCTCCCCTCTAAAGAACCCTAAACCGCTGCCTCTCAAAAAACCCTCCAAATATGCCTCAATCATTGATTTTCCATGATTTTCTTACCTTTTGTGTATTATATCACCATCACCTACGATTATATGTTACCGCCTAAAACTTGCCTAAATATGGCAAGTACTACATCTCAGATTTTGACTATTTCCTTTTTACTACTTCAATCTGGACATGTATCTCGTCCATATGCTTCACAACCATGGCTATATGGGACTGATTAGCCGAGATTTCAACCAATCTTCGACTTCTGTCAACTAGGGTTTGAATCCCTCTTTATTTATTACCGATTCTTAACTGATACTTTTCCTTTTATTTGTTTGACTAATCTTTTTCCTTATGCTTCCCTATTTTTTTTACTTTATTCCTTGCCTTAAATTTGACTCTGAACGATTTTTGGTATTTTTGGTATTATTTGTGTGTTTCCCTGTTGATTTACTGAATCTTTGATTTATGCCCTACAATCGCTTCTAATTGATTCCAGAATATTTTCTTTCTATCTTATTTTCATATGAATAATTTGTTTTCCATGTCTATGTGTTCGTTTTCTACACTATATAAACACTTCCCAATTCCGTTTAGAGGACACTTTTGGACTCACTATTGCCTCACTAGATCTAAATCTTTACTATGATATTTCATTCTATACTCTGATTTTGGCCGGCTGAAAGCCAATGCCATTTAGTTCTGAGATCTTTCTATTCAAAATATTGCGGATTTCTGTTATTCTTCCATTTTCGTTTAACCGGTAAGTCACTTGACTTTTGCAATTTCATCCTTAGGTGTCTCTGATTTGCATGTGTTCCTACTTCTGAATCCACTGTTCAATATGCCTCTGAGTTATGTTTAAGCATCGCTCTGTTAACTTTATATGTTTTTATTCTCTTTAGCATTTAACTGCTCTTAATGCTTCCGATTATGAAGTTATCTACTCTTAGCCTGGTTAATCTAAATCTTCATAATATTTATTCAGCTAGTGTATTGACTATTGAATTCTCATGAACATGTTTACTTACTTTGTCCTGAATCCTTGTAGTGGATGCCTCACATTTTTGTTAGCTTGTGCTAAGACCTTTATTGTTAGACATAATTTGCCTCTCTGCTATTGTTTCACTCAACATGATCACTCGACCCAATACCCCTCTAGTGTTTGCTTGTGATTTAGAACAATTTTCTCATCATGTTTGAATTGATACTTTGCGATGTTAGGCTAAATATTTGATACAATCGGATCATCTTTACTTAATTAGACCACTATGCCAATGCTTGCATGCCTATATCTGCTACTTGACATGATTTTACCTTCCACTCTATAGTAATAGTATTGCGTATGTGTCTTAATTTGTGATTCTGATCTCACCCCTCTGCTAACATGATGAACTATTCATTCTATGATTATTTGACTCATCACAATAGTGTCCTATCTTCTTGGTAGTAATATTAGGTTGTCTACTTACCATAATTCAACCATGTTTCAATCTGTTTTGCACCTGTGTACAACAATCTTTGTCAATCCTACAAACATGTTCTTTTCTCAACATTTTTTCCAGCATGTGACTGCTTATGTGCTAAGTGTTGAACCTATTTCTCAGTTAACATTATGCTTGCTTTTAAAAGTTCTGTGATTTATTCAACTGTTTGCTTTGTTTTCTCAACTTGGTCGTGTCTGTTTAAATCTTTCAATTCATGTTTCTCAACTTTGGTCCTTTCTTTCACTTGTCACCTAAGCTCTTTGAATCCTATTCTTAGCTGGCTGAAAGCCAAGGCTACTTAGGTTCTGTCCTTTGACCTCCCAAGTGTGAGCACTGCTCATGGTTCATTTGAGACACTTGTGAACTCTGACACACTAGGACTTGGTCCCTAGTCTCTCCCCTGAAATATATCTGCTAACCTCCCTAGTGTGAGCACTGCCCTGGGCTCCTGAAGTCTTGGTAACTCTGACACACTGTGGTCTTGGTTCTATATGCTCAACTCTGTTTTATGCCCACTGGGTGAATCACTCAATTCCTGGCTGCCTTATGTCCATGAAGATGTAATTTTGGGTTGTTATGAACCGTGGGAATGAAGGTCTGGCCTTTGGGCCTACTGTAGGCTCCCTGTAGTTATTTTTACTTTATAATTTATTCCATTCGTTATGGTCTGTAATAATTCTTGTAATAATATTTTGGGGTATTAGTAAAATTGGGAAAGGGGGTTTTATCTTATACTTGCATAAAAATGGGTAGAAATCATGCCTATAGGTATTCTATTTTGCTCAAACTATGTTACTTTGCTCAAACATGTCCAGTTATTATCTTGCTTATAAGTATCCTATTTTGCTTAAATGTGTTTTAGAAATCTTGCCTATAGGTTCCTTACTTGGTTCAAATGTGTTCTGCTTTACCTGTCAGAAACAATGCCTATAGGATATTGAATAATTAATATCCCAATGTGTGCATAAGATTCTGTTTACCTGCGGCTTAATCTACAAATTAGATTCCATGCCTATAGGATCTAAAATCAGTTTTAGAAATCATGCCTATATGAAATAAAATCAATTTTAATTATAGAAATCATGCCTATAGGGTTTGAATCAGTCTTAATTATCGCCCTGCTCGTTTCTTTAAGAGTTTTCAACAATGTGCTAATTACCATTACTAGAAACCACACCTATAGGACTCGATTAAGCAATTTTAAACATATCCATGTGACTACCATTGTTAGTTACTGCGTGAATTACCTAGACAACATGCTTATATGTTTTAATCTCTTATATCTTCAATCAGTAGGCAACTATGTAGGCTTTAAAATATTGTATTAAGAGAGAAGGCTTTTACATATGAAACTGCCTGTTTATAAATTTAGTATCACATAGAGATCCTGCCTATAGGGTTTTGTAACCTTAACTTATTAAAATCTGCAACTGTCAATGTCAATAAGTTTGTGTGCGTTTGTTGTTTAAGTGCAGGGGCTAACATGAGCCCTTATTTGCTTATACGTGAAAGTCCAAATTGTTTTGCATGTCGCTTAGTTTTTCTCTTTTTGAGCAACCTAAGTTAAAGTCTAGAACCACCCCGTGATAGAGGTCCAAATGCCTCCTGGGCCCTAGGCATGGGACGGGTGGTGCACGCATAGGGCACGATTTAGAATCAATTAGTACGCTTTAGGTAAACAACTTAAAGATAGTAATCGGGTAGTAGGGGATGATCGTCTGTGCCCGCTGAATAATACGAGTAACGCCCCACCTCGAGGGAGTTAGAAAGTATTATTTATGTTGCACGGGGTGATCCTTTAGGCTAAAAAACATAGGAGCACCCTCCCCCCCCCCCCCCCCCCCCCCCCCCGCATTTTTTGTTTAAAATCAGTCACTCTATTTTATTTGCCCAATTTTGTCTCTTCTCCTTGCTTAGACTAATTCATATATTCGAGTTCGGCCCGGACCCATCGTTGTGGACCTCGAGGAGTGCCTAACACCTTCTCCTCGAGGTAATTTGAGCCCTTACCCAATTTTTTGGTGACGCAATTGGTTAATCCAGAGTTATCTGCAAATAGGTTCCCTAACGCACCTTAAGTCCGTTAGGTGGCGACTCTCTCTTTTAAACATCTTCCTTAAAAGAGTTGTCACGTGTCGAAACTCGATTTCGCGAGAAAAAGGGGCGCGACAATAAGTGTTTCATTATTCTAATTAAGCCCAAGATCGAAGACGGATACCTCATTGAGGCTGCCCTCGATTCCAGAGTCATCCCCCCTTTATTTTCAGGCGGTTTGATAATTTTTCTCATTATTTATCTATCTATTCCAGCAGTCTTTTCCGTTTGTATTAAATAAATCCACGTATCCTTAAAACTACTGATAAATTATTGTTATCCGTTTTTTAGGGTAAACAAAAACAATTTTAGTTAAGTTAGTTAAATATTTGCTTAATTGCATTAATTTATCCTATACGATATAAATACTAAATATAGACATATCTTACTTAATGTTCTTGGTATATGTTATTTTTACCAATGTGACTGCACTGTCATGATCAGAGTTCTAATTGTTAACATTAAAGTTGTACTCTTTAATTGTTTGACCACAAGAACTCAGCTAAATAGGAATGAAAAAGTTACTAAGAACAAAAGAGAATGACAACAGGTGAGAATTTATAATTGCTATAACCTCTGAAGTAGAATGTATGGCCTTAAAGAATAGCCAAAATGTAATTAAGGTTGTGTATTTAGGCTAACCACCCGCTATTCAAAAATTCAAATTGGGTAGTTACTAAAGGCAGAAAATCACGCTTTAGTAAAATCACTTCAAATGGTTTCCTTCTTTTCCGTTTTAAGAAAATATTATTATTCAATATAAAAGGCTATTTGGTTATGTATACTTTTTCAAAAAATTTCCTATTTAAATTCAAGACTTAACAACAAGTTCCCATACTATGAAGAGTCAATTCAATATGTTTATAAATTATATTTATATAATCAAATTCACCATAGTTTAATAAAAATAAATAAAAATTCAAACTTCATACAATGCGGATAAAATAATAAAGGATAAAAATCATTTACATCCCCCATATTTTCTTTAAAAATCAAGGTTATCCTCCAACTTTGAAGAGTTATCATTGTGCTCCTCATATCGAAGATGACTTCTTTAAACGCTTATTTTACCCTATATAATTTTTATCTCTTATTTTCTTTAATTTAATAATGTCTTTTTATTTTAATTTATGGTATCAGCTTACCTATAACAAACTTTTCGAAACTAAAAATAGAGAGAAGTAGTATCAATCATACAAGTTAAATACTGTCACGACCAAAAAATCACTCGTGGTGATGGCACCTAACTCGACCCTCTAGGTAAGCCAACTAACAGCCAATACAATCAAAATGAAATAATAGGAAAAATAAAGAAGAATTATCTGAACTTTTACAAATTAGCCCAAGAACTGGTAGTACAAATCATGAGCTTCTAAGACTTAGAATTTATAAAGCTGAAACAAATAATAACACGATCTGTTTGAAAGATACACAAACAGATTAACAAAATCTAAAGCTACCAAGGATAAGTGGCACCTATATTCGGAATGCACGAGCATCTTCAGGGTCAGCTTCCGACATCACCAGCACCTTCGCTCCTCAAAAAAACTTGCACGCAAGGTGAAAAATTATAGTATGAGTACAACCAACCCCATGTACCCACTAAGTATTTTGTCTAACCTCGTCAAAATAGTGACGAGGTATTTTAGTTAAAAGATGTTCACTAATAAAATATGTACAATCTAGCAATAGAACTATACTATAGTATAACATAACAGAGTACACGAAACGAATGTACAAAACAATAATAGTGTACTAGAAGAGATCACAATTCAAAAGTTTCCAATATCTCAACCAATAATTTCCTTAGAGCGAAAACCAATAAACCACAATAGTCACCCCACAACTGTAACGACCCGGTCGGTCGTTCCATATAATTCGCACTGTTGTTCCTGTTTCTGCCTTGTTATGCATTGTTTAGTTGTTTATGATGTGTTGGAGTCGGGTGGTTCGGGTTCGGAGTGGTTGTAATGAGAATTGAGACACTTAGTCTCTTTGAGTATCCTTATAGTTGGAAAAAAATCAACTAAGAGTTGACTTATTGGTAAACGAACTCGGAATATGGATTTTATGGCTCGGGTAGCTTCGTTAGGTGATTTGGAACTTAGCATTGTGTTCGGAGTAAAATTTTGATGTCCGGTGTAGAATTAAGCTTGAATTGGAGAAAGTTAGTTTTTGGCGATTTTCGGTCAGCAATGGAAAATAGGCTATCGGGGTCGGAATGGAATTCCAGAAGTTCAAACAGGTTCGTAATGTCATTTTGGATATGTGTGCAAAATTTCAGGTCAATCGGATGTGTTTTGGATGGTTTCGGCATCGTTTGTGGAATTTAGGAATTTCAAAGTTCATAGGCTTGAATTTGATGTGATTTTGGTGTTTTGATGTTATTTTGGGTCTTCCGAGGGTTCCACTAAGTTTGGATGACCATATATGACGTGTTGGTATTTTTGGTTGGGGTCCCGAGGGGCTCGGGATTGATTTCGGATGGTTAACGAGGATTTTTGGACTTGGTTTGTGCATCATCAGCTGCTGGTGTCTTTTTGCTGGTATGACCGCACCTGCAGATGGGGAACCGTAGGTGCGGGCCCGCAGAAGAAGAAAAGGGCTCCGTTGATGCGGATTTTGGTCGGCTCAGTGGAAGTTGCAGATGCGGACTTGGGGACCGCACCTGCGGAGTCGCAGGTGCGGAATTAGAGCCGCAGGTGCGAGTTTGCTTTGGTTAATAAAAAACCGCAAGTGCGGTTGATTTGACTGCAGGAGCGGTCCGCCCGTGCGAGAAGTAGGACCGCAGGTGCGAAAAGCCTGGGTAGAAAGTATATAAAGTGGATTTAGCGAATTTTGGTCTTCTTTTCACCATTGTTCATACGGGTTTCAAGCTTTTGGAGGGTTTGTGAAGAGGGAAATGATAGTTCTTCACTGAGGTAAGGTTTTTGGAATTTATAACTCGATTATATGTGATTAAGGACCTAATAAGTGATGATAAATTTCGAAAAATCAGTATAAAAAGGGGTAATTAAGGCTTGAGATTAGGAGACCTCCTAATGGGAATTTGAGGGGTCATTTGGACTCCGATTTCAGTATTCTTGATATGTATAGACTTGTGAGAGGATGAGGATCATTTTGGTGTAAATTTTATCAAGTTCCGAGATGTGGGCCCGGGGGTCGGGTTTGGCCAATTTTGGGAATTGTGCCTATATTTGATAGTTTTTGATTGGGTTTCGTTTTCCTAGCATATTTTGATGTGAAAAATCTGATTTTGATAGACTTGGAGCATTTGGGAGCCGATTCGAGGGGCAAGAGTATTGCGGAGTATCTTTTCGGGCTGGTCTGAGGTAAGTAATGACTTTAAATCTTGTCCTGAGGGTATGAAACCTCGGACTTAGCATCTTCTCACTATTTTAGAGTGACGCACACACTGGATGACTAGTGGGTGGCGTGCACTGATTAGGGATCTGGACTTGGTCCTTCCCGTGGAAACTATGAGTTGCGTAGTTATTTCTAAATCATATGATTTTGTTTTAAGACTATTACTGTATATTTGGGTTATACGCCATATTTGGGGCCTTGTGCCGACCTGTTTGGACTCCTTGGGGGCTATTTACTATTATTCCTCACTGTGTTGATTCATGTCTTACACTCAGTCATGTTATGTTTAACTGATTTCAAAAATCAGTCCTATTTACATTGTTTTGTGAATTAAAATGATGTTTTGGGTCGAGTACCTCGTTTTACTGATAGCCCGAGCAGCTTTTTGTGAGGTTTATGACTGAGTGAGGCCAAGGGCATATGTTTTGAGGATATTATAGGATTGGGCTGCGCGCCGCAGCATGTTATACTGTTTATGGTGACTGAGTGGGGCCGAGTGCCTGATTGTGAGGATATGATATTGGATCGGGTTGCACACCGCAACATGTCATTAAGAGGCCGAGTGCCAGATTGATTGATGCCACGAGATGGCTTGATATTAGCGCTTGGGTTGTAGGAGCCCCTCCGGAGTCTGTACACCACCAGTGAGCGTAGGTACCTACTGAGTGCGAGTGTCGAGTGCCGAGTGTCGAGTGCCAAGTGATGAGTGATTGGGGGGCATGAGTGATAGTGAGGCTGCCCGAGGGGCTGATGCTGAGTGATTGTGAGGTAGGCTGAGTGACTGATTCTGAGTGGTGATTTTCCTGAGGGGCGGTTTATGATACTTGTTTTTACCTGAGTGACTATGTAAGATTCATTTCATTTTTAAACGAATACTCTTTGGGTATTTTACTGAAACTGTTGGAAATCACATTTTCAAAGGAGTTTTACTGAGATTGGTTTTTAAAGAGCATTGAGTTAATGTATACACTGTGGGAAAGAAAGATTGTTTATTGTTACTTGATGATTTGATCCTGTGTGTTTTCTTACTGCTCAAGACCTGATTTATTTTCATTACTACTGAGTTGGCGTACTCATCATTACTCCCTGACCTCTGTGTGCAGATTCAGGTGTTGATACCGGCGTTGGCCATCTTATTATTCACGGAGCCGAAGTCGGGACATCGAGGTAGCTGTCAGCGTCCGCAACATCTCTGTCTTCCCCTTTCTTGTTTTGTACTTAGTCCTTCGTTCTGAGATTTACGTATTGTGACAGTAGTATTCTTGGTAGTAATCTTAGATTCTCATGACTTGATGGCTCCGGATCATGGGGATGGTTGTAGTCTGTTTAACTTTGTTTGTTTTTCTTAAAAATTTAGAGATTTATATATGTTTTATGATATGTTGATAATGAATTTTGGGAAATTTTGAAAAGAAAATGTAAACATGTGTTTGTTGGCTATTCTTGTTCCACGATAGGCGCCATCACAACCGGTTTAGGATTTAGGGTCGTGAAAAGTTGGTATCAGAGCACTAGGTTACAGAGGACTCAACGGTCATGCACATGTTTAGTAGAGTCTTGTGGATCGGTACGGAGACGTCTGTACTTATCTTCGAGAGGATGCATAACCCTTAGGAAACATCCCACATTCTTGAATTCTTGTCGTGCGAATGCATTTTTTTCAGCCAAAAGCATAACTCCTTGAATTCCTTTCGTGTATTCGAATGAGCACGTGAGCGCTTGGTATCAGCTGTACATCGACGGGATATCTTTTGGGCGGACCAATGCCCCGGCACCAATCATGTATTTGATTAATGGTGTATTCTAGCCGTATTAACACTCCTTTGTTATTGTATTTATTGATGGCATCCTGGCATACTCTCGTAGACAGGGGTAACATACTCAACATTTGATGATGGTATTGCAAGGATATAGGGAGGAGAAGCTTTGTGCGAAGTTCTCCAAGTGTGAATTTTTGGCTCAATTCAGTAGCATTCTTGGGACACATGGTGTCTAGTGAAGGTATCCATGTGGTTAGACGAGTGTGAGTAGAGCTTCCAGAAGCTCAAGATCTCCTTGACCACAACTCCAGTGTTAGTATTGCCATCAGCTTCCGGTTCTTATACCGCTTAATGGGATGTTTCGATGGAAGGAAGTGGTCGTGTTCTAATGTAGGAAGGTATAGTGATTGTGTGATGGCTATGATTTTCGGAAGTTTATAGGGATATATAATTTTGAGGTTAAGCGAGCAGGGGTATCTCCTGCGAGTTGTCCTGAGGTGTGTGACCCTTATGTTTATCGGTAGTAAGTTCTCTCTATCAGTAAATGATGTATGTTTTAATTTGAGTTTAGATCGCTTGTGGGAGTTGGTATGACCTTACTATGGTGAATACAAGATTTGCATACGATTTGAGGGTTAAATGGTTTGGGTCGTATGAGCTTATGGAGGATTTAGTTGAACCTCACCACAATATTGTGGCAGTGATAGTGTATAGACATCGTGAGTTATTGTTTGTCTTGATCTTTGACTTTGAGCCAAGTGGGGGAGTCCGCTAATGATAAGTTGATTACAGAGATTGAGTCTGGGAATGACTCGAGTAATGGAATTTCTTCGATACAGGTTGTAATGTACTTTACGGATAATGGAATTTATTGAATGATTACGTTGTACTGGTAAGTGTGGTGTGTGCAATGTATGAGCGTGCTTGTTGCTTCAAAGGTGTGGATTACTTTCCTAGTATGTGGTTTGCAAGCGGGGTCAAGTCGTTCTGTTTACTTGGTTAGTGTAACTGAAATTGAGTAGAGTGAATGACATTCGAGAATGGTTCAGACGGATTCAAGGTTATATGTAGCAATTGAGGATCTTCAAGGTGTGAAAGGGGCTAGAACTGAGATTTACGGGGATGGTGTCAAGGCTTGTGGTGTATTTACCTTATCATGGATTCTATCCATCAGTATCAGGAAAGTGAAGGTAATGACTTTAAACTCGCAGGAAGTCTCTTCAGGGTAAGTAATTCTAATGGGGTGCTTTTGGGGATATTTGAGGGAGTACTCAGCGGCTTATGAGCCTTAGACAGTATATTTTATGCTCGGGTTTCATGCGATGTGTCTGGATTGAGAATTGCGGTATTATGGCAAGAAGAAGTATCAATTCGAAGGTAAGTCAGAAGGAACTTGAATGAATAGGAAAGCTTGGTAGTAAGTCAGATTGACATGATAACGATAAGGGATATGATTAGTTATGTGGGTGTTATGAAGTAATGAGTTGTTACAGGTGTTTCTTAGCAATTCTCTTGGGATTTGGTGGCATGCGTAGCTTGGTTGAGTTAGAAGAATTCAGTCCTGACAGTTTGGTGTTGTAAAAATGGGATTTAGAGAGTTCTTGAGGGTTTCTACCACGGTTAGAGATGTATATTTTCTACTGGCGTGAGGGCCATGTGATGTATAGTGACTCACACATTGGATGACGAGTGGGTGGCGTGCACTGATTAGGGATCTGAACTTGGTCCTTCCCGTGGCAACTATGAGTTGCGTAGTTATTTCTAATTCATATTCTTGTGTTTTAAGACTATTACTGTATTTTTGGGCTGTACGCCATGTTTGGGGCGTTTTGACGACCTGTTTGGACCCCTCGGGGGCTATTTACTATTATTCCTCACTGTGTTTATTCATGTCTTACACTCAGTCATGCTATGTTTAACTGACTTCAAAACTCAGTCCTATTTACATTGTTTTGTGATTTAAAATGATGTTTTGGGTCGAGTACCCCGTTTTACTGATAGCCCGAGTGGCTTTTTGTGAGGTTTCTGACTTAGTGAGGCTGAGGGCCTATGTTGTGAGGATATTATAGGATCGGGCTGTGCGCCGCAGCATATTATACTGTTTATGGTGACTGAGTGAGGTCGAGTGCCTGATTGTGAGGATTTGATATTGGATCGGGCTGCACGCCGCAACATGTAATTGAGAGGCTGAGTGCCAGAGTGATTGATGCCACGAGATGGCTTGATATTAGTGCTTGGGCTGTAGGATCCCCTCCGGAGTCTGTACACCCTCAGTGAGCGTAGGTACCTACTGAGTGCGAGTGCCGAGTGCCGAGTGATGAGTGTTTGGGGGGCATGAGTGACACTGAGGTTGCCCGAGGGGCTGATGCTAAGTGATTGTGAGGTATGCTGAGTGACTGATTCTGAGTGGTGATTTGCCCAAGGGGCGGTTTATGATACCTTTTTTTGACCTGAGTGACTATTTATGATTCATTTAATTTTTAAACTAATACTCTTTGGGTATTTACAGAAACCGTTGGAAATCACATTTTTCAAAGGAGTTTTACTGAGATTGGTTTTTAAAAAGTACCGAGTTAATGTATACATTGTGGGAAAGAAAGACTGTTTATTGTGACTTGATGATTTGATCATATGTGTTTTGTTACTAGACAAGACCTGATTTATTTTCATTACTACTGAGTTGGCGTACTCATCATTACTCCCTGCACCTCTGTGTGCACATTCATGTGTTGATACTGGCTTTAGCCATCTTATTATTCACGGAGCCGGAGTCGGGACATCGAGGTAGCTGTCAGCGTCCGCAGCATCTCTGTCTTCCCCTTTCTTGTTTTGTACTTAGTCCTTCGTTCCGAGATTTACGTATTGTGACAGTAATATTCTTGGTAGTAATCTTAGATGCTCATGACCTGTTGGCTCCGGATCTTGGGGATGGTTGTAGCGTGTTTAACTTTGTTTGATTTGCTTAAAATTTTAGAGATTTATCTATGTTTTATGATATATGATAATGATTTTTGGGAAATTTTGAAAAGAAAATGTAAACATGTGTTTGTTGGCTATCCTAGTTCCACGATAGGCGCCGACACGGATGGTTTAGAATTTGGGTCCGTGACAACAACTTTCATTGCGTGAGGGATATACTCTGATATCAAGTCAATTGCACGGTAACACCATTCGTACATTTATCTCGTCCTTACCAATAATGCGCAAAACAGTACCAACTGCATGGTAGAAATGCCAATAACAGTAGTGACAAAGTAGGAAATACACAAGTAGTTATAATGAACGAGGATGTACATAAGAGCATCAGTAACAAACTAGGCGGAAAGCATAGAGGTAATGACAACAATTAGGGGAAAAAATATAACTTCAACTAACAAGCATGGTGGAGGCATAAATATAAATATAACGAATGAGAGTGAAACACATGATCTTTATGAATTAACAAGTAGAAGCATGAATGACTAACATGGTAGAAGGCCTGAACTAAGTGTAACAAAATAGATACGTCAAAGATGTAATTATGACAACGGGGAGTAGGCATGGTATTTGCAAGTTTAGCAAGTAGAAGGCATGAGCTACACAATAATAAATAAGATAGAGAACAAGAACAGGGCATTAACGACATATCACATAAGAACCATAAATATGACAAAGACAGCTCAATTTAAAGGTATGAGCATATACAATAGGAAAAGCTATCACAATATAATGCATGTCCCTTGTCCTCGCCTACACGGAAATACTCACTGTTCCATCTCATGATAAATTAAAGCATGATAATATAAATGAAATGTCACGGCATCACCCTTCGTTCTTTACACTTACATAACATGGCACGACATCACCCTTCATGCTTTTACTCATAAATGATATGGCATGACATTACCCTCCGTGATTTTACTCTCAATAATATGGCACGACATCACCCTTCGTGCGTTCACTCTCAAATAATATGGAATGACATCACCCTTCGTGCTTTACACTCACCCGCACTTGATAATGTACATACAATGGCATGTAATCACCCTTCGTGATTTACACTCTTCCTTGCCAAGCTTATGTATATCAATGACAAATATGGCAGGATGCATAAATAACGTCAAGGAAAGTGTTTAAACAAATATTCCAAATGAATCCCAATCACAACTTTCCAAGCTAACAATAGTTCAATTAAACCCGCAAGAGCCTTATTATTCAGGTAATTCAACAAATCTCTCAAATTATCTACAACACAAGTAAAGAATCTAGTATATCAAGAATATCAGTCGTAGCAATGTATTAATGATTATGCATAGTGATGATTGAATTAAACAAATCAATGTATTCTCAGAATTCCATCAAATTTGATCAAGTTACAATGAGCTACTCTTAATTTCTAACATTTAATACTATGTTTTTAGTATCTAGGAGCCAAGTAAGGCATGAAGCAAGAAGGTCACGGGATTCTACAAGGCACGATTTATAACAAAATTTACCCCCGAGCATGGTTAACTGTCACGCCCCCGAACCTGGGGAGGCATGGCTGGCGCCCGGTGCCGCACTGGCCCGAGCGAACCACTCTGTAACTCATTCATTCCTTTTGTAACTAGCATGGGCCAACATGGCCACAAATTGCAATGCATAACTGTAAGTGGAAAAATACTGTATGACTGAATCATTATTTTCTTAAAACATAAATACATATGGGCCGTCAATGCCTCTGACATAATGTACAAGCTGAATCTCTGTCTACAAAGCCTCTAAGATTATTTGACATCAAATGGGATAGGGTACCGGCCTACCCATAAGTCTGTAGAAAAACTCTGACACAATGACATAGACTCGGCTGCACTCCGAATGAGGTGGAGTCTTACCGATCCTT
>ML268914.1:45338-55370 GCA_005239495.1 Nicotiana undulata
TGATCAGTGGTTGCACAATAGGTGCCATACCCGGCCGACTATAGCGCGGCTCGGTAGAGTAAAGTAGATACATATATAATGCATGCTGGACTCACGGAATCATGTTCTAAACCTTTTGGAGTGACATAAAGTCATTGCCTCTTTGATTAACATTATGGACATCATACCATCAACATGAACTTCACTAGGATTCAAGGATCATACATACTTTCTTAGAATAACTTTGTAAGGAAAGAACAACATGGACAACCTTAGTTGCTAGGAGTAGATTCATTATGAAATAGCATATCGTGTACGATTCGTTTCACGTTAGATCATGTCAAAAGAAAAAAGGGATAGTCTTAACATACCTGGGTCGATTCTCTTTGAGAATCTCTTTAACACACGTTAATTGCGACAAACCACGTGACGACAAGATCGGAGTAGGGGAAAATCCGTATGATATTCTTGTAACAACTGAGGACAACTTTCGCCCTCTGCAACTATACATTTTTTCTTAGTGGAACACCTACTGCTTCATTTTCCATACTGCTTTCTCTTTGGTATATCTTCTTCGTAGCAATATAAACATACAAACCCCCTTTAATTTGTGTTAAAACCACATCACCAAGTAGCCAACATTTAATTGAAGAGGAGGGCTAGGTATCTAAATCGGCTAATGTGATTTCCATGTATCCTCATAGCATAACTCTATCCCGTTGTAATACAACATTTCCTCTCAAACATAAAGAAGTGGGTAAGGAAGGGAACAACCACACATGAGAAATGAACATCACTTGCCATTAGCTAATAGAAAAAAAAAATATGTATATCAGTACTACTACAGAGGATTCTTTTCCGCATAAGTGATGAGTAATACGGAAAAGCTTTCCTTGATCAAACTTTTAGATAAAAATGTAAAAAACTTAATTAAAATCTAGATGGATTACAAATTAATTTGTCTAAAAGTAAGAGTCACCTATGTCCTAGTCCACTTACTACCATGTGGGGGTGGGTGGGAATGTTAATCTTTATCTACTTATTAGGTAATTAGGTAGTGTCCCTTTACCCGGTAATTAATCAATTACCCGCATAATTAAGAATTGTCCTGAATTACTTAAAATTTTACTTATTTTTAATACACTTTACGTATCCTACTATCATGGTCATGTGGTACTATATAAAATAAATAAATACACTATTATTTAATTAAAATATCTATGTAAAAATACATATATTTTCTCGACTTCTAATTTTCCTAATCTCATATAAAGAGTACAAATTTTGGTAAGCTTAATTCTTGAAAAGGTAAAATGATAACCTTCTTTTCTTGTGATAAAAATAATTTCTATTTTTATAATAAATAAAATCTCATAAACTTTCTTATATTATGAGTATAATTTAAAATATATTCGAAAGTAGTAATATTAATAACTATACAAAATCATATTTTTCAAACTTTTTACAAAAATATTCCACTCAATATAAATACTATATCAAAATGTATCTAACGGTATCAAGGTTGTTATATTTACGGGGTTTTACGATCACAAATCTACTGTAGAAAAGTACGGGATGTAACATTAACCCTGGAACATGCATATATGATCATCACCTAAAATAGCTAGCACCACCGCATGTAACAAACAATGTCAAATAGTAGAAAAATTCCCTCAACAAAATAAGCAAGACACTTACCTCAATTCGGCTAACTGGATACTCAATTAAGCTTTTCCTTTACAAATTCATCCCCGCTCGGCTCAATCTAGCCAAAGATGACTCAAATAATCACAATAGAAGGGAAAGCAATTTCAACTAATAAAGTTGTGATTTTAATACAATTTCTAAAAATTCAACAAAAGTCAACCATCGAGCCCGCGGGGTCAAAACCCGGGTCCAAGGCTAGATTTTGACTAACCATAACCTCACGAGTTCAAATATGTATTTTGTTTCCAAATCCGAGTCCTATTCGACTCTCAAATCCTAATTTTTCATTTTTAAAAGTTTTGACAAAATCCCCAAATTTTCCCCTAGATTCTCCTGAATTTGATGTTAAATCTTGTGTAAAATCATGAAATATAGTTGAGAATTGATTATAGGTACTTACCCAATGATTTGGAATTAAAGTCCCTTCACAAAATCGTCTCCCATTGAAGCTAGGGTTAAAAATATAACAAAATGAAGCTAAGTCTAGGAATTGTCACCTATTTATAGGCTGCAGATGTTACATTTGCGACATGGGGTTCGCTATTGAGAGCCCCGTAAATGCAAACAACTCGTCGCAAAAGCGAACTAGAAGACTTCATGATGAGGTCGCATTTGCGACAAAAGTATCACAAATGTGAACAGACAACGTATCGCAAATGCGATAACCACCTTCACAAATGTGAAGTTTGCCTCAGCAGCCCAGCTTCGCAAATGCGAGGCTGCTTCGCAATTGCGATAGTCCCATTTGCGACAAAAATATCGCAAATGCGATGACACCAGTTCCAGCACTCAACAATCATTAAAAATTATTCCGAAACCAATTTGAAACGCACACGAGCCCCTGAGGCTCCAAACCAACTATGCACCTAGGTCCAGAAACACAACACGAACTCGCTGGCGCGATCAAATCGTCAAAATAACCTCTAAAAGCACGAATCGGACGCCAAAAATGCATGAAGATCAAAGTAAAATTCCAAAACTTATAGAATCGCAACCAAGCGTCTAAATCATATCAAATCAACTCCAAATGGAGCCAAATTTTGCATACAATTTCGACATGACGAAACTAACATACTAGAGGTTTCAAATCACGGATGACAACCTCGAAACGATAAATCACACCTCAAGTCAAAGTTAATGAACTTTGGAACTTCAACTTCTACAACAGATGCCGAAACCAATCAAATCACGTCCGATTGACCTCAAATTTCACACACAAGTCACATTTGACATTACGGGCCTACTTCAACTTTCGGAATTAGAATTAAACCTTGATATCAAAAAGTTGACTCCCGGTCAAACTTCCCAAAAATCAAATTTTTTCCATTTCAAGATAAATTCGACCATGAACCTCTAAATTGCAACCCGAACGCACTCCTAAGTCCAAAATCACCCAACGGAGCTTACAGAACTATGAAAATCCATTACAAGATCCAACTAAGAGCTTAAATCTTGAAGTTCATTCTTCCAAATCGATTTCGGATAACCTGCAAACCAACACTGACGATTTACGCAAGTCGTAATACATCATGCAGAGATGCTCGAGCCCTCAAACTACCAAGCGAAGTGCAGATGCTCAAAACGACCAATCGGATCGTTACATCCTCCCCCACTTAAACACACGTTCATCCTCGAACGTTCGAAGATTTGTTCCAAAGCTATCAAATCACGATGTAACCTTACTATGCATATACTCGGGGGTGATCCCACGTTACCCTGCTCCATATAAGCCTGCCAACGCAACATAACTAGAGATCCTTACTTCAACATTGGACCTTAACCTTAGAATCCAATCTCTAACATCCAGAATTCATCACAAGCCCCGAATCTCATATCTACACGTTGAATAAACTTGAACAAGCTATATTAGGTCATAACCATAACCCCAAGATTAAATCACATGGTACACCCCATCACTCAAACTCTCACACCTGGAACTGCTAACCACCATTACTGCCCAAGAACAAATCCGATGCCGGTAGAAAACCTTATGTTGATTAGAGCCTCGTTCAAACCATTCATACCTTGAAAATGTTGAAAGAAACACACATAACATGTTAACCACTCATCCGATCAATAAGCCAAGAACTCACTGGTCTGACTAGGGCCATTGCCCAAATCCTCAGCAGTATTTAATAGTATTCTTCCAAACCTTACGCATCCCAATACAATAGTGCAAATCTCAAGTCTAGAAATATCATCTCAGCTAATACAAGCATCCCCACCGACAAGTATCAACAATAATAATATAAAGCCCGACACAACACGGTTTCAAATACCGACAAGTAATACTTCAGACATGACAAATAAGAGTAATATAGTTAAATAATAAAACTACTAAACGAGTTAAGCAGGCAGGAAAATGTTAGCATTTTCCTTTGAACTATTTTAAACAAGGTGGAAGAAAAACTACACGAAGTAAGCATCAGGACTTACATATCATCACAGTACTGTTGCAGCGTGCAACATGATCCCATCATATCAATCCATAGAGGGTATCCATCGAGCCATAAAGCTCGGGCTCACTGATCACATGTGCGTCAATATCAAGCACAACAGAGTGCACAAAATATAATTACGGAGAAATTATTAGGAACAAACAATACAAAGAAGGAAAAGCACAACTATGGTGCAATAAGAAAATCAACATCACGAAGGCAATCTTGCCTATAGCGCCATGGGCCTAAACTGAATTACAATGTGCGTACGAAAAACCATGTAACCCTCACAATTCGTCATAGCATAAGAGAGGAACACATAAAATATACCAAGGTGTGATTAGCATCTATTCCGCTCGACGATATACATGTGGTAACACCCGCGCATGAGCAAGTAAATCGATCCGATACAGAATTGTGATGACCCAAAAGGTCATCCCTTGTTTTATAAGTCAAAATGATATTTTGAGGCCTTGAAAACCTCCTTTTATCTAGCCTCAGTTTTGCGTGCGTAGCCTGGACGTATATACGGGAAACTTTTATAAGAAAAACTAAGAAAAATGCTAATTTTGCCTTTGAAATTGAATTTAAGTTGACTTTGGTCAACATTTTGGGTAAACGGACCCGGACCCGTGATTTGACAGTCCCGGATGGTCCATAGGAAAATATGGGACTTGGGCATATGCCCGGAATCGAATTCTGAGGTCCTAAGCCCGAGAAATGAATTTTTGAAAGAAATTATTTTACTGAAAATATAAGAGTTTTTGGAAATTTGGTTACATTTAAAATTTATGGTATCAGGCCCGTATTTTGGTTTCGGAGACCGGTATAGGTTCAATATGATATTTAAGTTGTATCTTTAAAATTTGGTAAGAAACGGAGGTCGTCCGACATGATTCAGACCCGTAGTTGTGAAATTTGATACTCTGAAAGTTTTGATATTTTTGTTTGATTTCTATGCTAAATTCGTTGTTTATGATGTTATTTTGGCGATTTGATCGCACGAGTGAGTCCGTAGGATGTTTTTGAGGTTGTGTACATGTTTGGTTTGGAGCCCCAAGGGCTCGGGTGAGTTTCAGATAGGCGTCAGAGTGTTTTTGGACTTTGAAAAATCTTGTGTTATTGTTGTTTGCTGGTGTCCAGGCGTTTGTTCTATGCGAACGTGGGGTAACCCACGCGAACGCGAAGGGTAAATGGGGAAGGGGCAGGAATTGTTCTTCGCGAACGCATAGGATAGGACGCGAACGCGGAGCTTTAGGGAGTTGCTCTACCCGAACGCGTCCAGCCATACGCGAACGCATATAGTAGGAAGGGGAGTTGGGGGGGTGGTTTAGCCATAACACTGTGCGAACGTGGCCAATGGCTCACGAACGCGTAGGCCAGGGGGATTAAGCCTATGCGAACGCGGCCAAAGGCACACGAACGCAAAGAGTACCCATCCAGTCTTTTTTTAAAACAGTAACAAATCGGGATTTTAGCCATTTCTTCATATTTTCAAAACCAAGGTAGCCTAGGGGCGATTTTTGAAAAGGTATTTCACCACAAAACCATAGGTATGTGTTCGTAGACTCTTTTTCTTCAATTTCCATTAACCCCTTTTAGATTTCTAGGCCTAAATCATGTTCTTTAAGGGTAGAAAATTGGGGATTTGGGTAGAGTTAAGGCTTTTTGAATAATTGGAATTTACACCTTGTTTTGGATCGGATTCCGAAACTAATTACATATTTGGGCTCGTGGGTGAATGGGTGATCGGGTTTTGGTCCGAACCTTGTGTTTTGACCAAGCGGGCCCGGGGTCGATTTTTGACTCTTTGGGAAGAATGATAGAAAACCTATAATTAAGCATTGGGAATTAATTACTTAGCATTTATTGATGTTATTAAGTTAATTATGTGTAGATACAAGTGAATTGGAGTCAAATGCAAAAGGGAAAGCAGTAATCGAGGCTTGAGTTTTGTCGTGGAATTCGAGGTAAGTGTTTGGCTTAACCTTAGCTTGAGGGAATAGGTATTGTGTCCTATTTGCTATGTGTTAGTATCCTGTTCAACGTATAGGTGAGTTGACGAGTACCTATACGTTGGTGTCAAGCATGCCCGTGAGTCGAATATTGTGATTTATACGGTTTTTCTCGTTAAGTATTACTTGAGTTTCACTTTGTAGTTATCCATGTTTGTGGAAATTCCTTGATATTGTCCAGTGTTGAATACTGTTTTCAGTTGAGAGTTTTTATGTGAAGTTATGTACTAAGTGAGATTGGTTATAGATGTTTCCCTTGCCGGGATGTTATGGCTTTTTTATTATTATTCACTATTGATTTTCCTTCCCGGATTACTGTTATTGATATTGTTTGGGTGAGGAAGAGTGTAAAGCACGGAGGGTGATGCCGTGTATGATATTGTGAGAGAGTAGCACGAAGGGTGATGCCGTGCCATATTATGATATTAAAAGCACGAAGGGTGATGCCGTGCCGTTTCTATTGATTATTGTGAGGACGAGAGTAAAAGCACGAAGGGTTATGCCATGCATTTATATTATTATTTGGTGAGGATGAGAGTAAAAGCACGAAGGGTGATGCCGTGCATTTGTTTTTGTGTTACTATTTATGTTGCTTGAATTGATATCTCATAGTTCTTTATTTTGTTATTTCCATTATTTGATATTTCTTTCCCTCATCATGTCCCACGTTTCTTTGTATTTAGCTACTTATTTCTTGTTGTTATTATTTCCTATGTATGTTATTAAACTGCACAGGTTGATTTGGTTGTCGTGTCCTAGCCTCGTCACTACGTCGCCGAGGTTAGGCTCGACACTTACTTAGTACATGCGGTTGGTTATACTGATGCTACACTCTGCACATTTTTGTTGTGTAGATCCTGGTACAGGACCCTACGGACCCTAGAGTGAGCACGCTACCTTCAGTCCAGTTGGAGATTCCGAGGTAGTCATGTAGGCGTCCGCAGGCCTTGGCGTCCCCTCCTACTTCATTTGTATTTTGTTCTTATTATTTCAGAGACATATGTATTTATTTTTGTTCAAAACCCCTTATTTGTAGCATTCATAGACAATCCGTGAAGTTGTAACACCAAAATTCCGGGTTTGATATTGTGAATTTCGTAACGACATTTAACTAAGTTGTTAGACTTTGTTGTGTTTCGTACTTTCTTTACCGTTAATTCTTTATATCACCTATTAACTGTTAAAAATAGAAGAATAAGGTAAACTAAACATTAACATTGGCTTGCCTATCGGGTTCAACATTAGGCGCCATCACGGTCCTGATGGTGGAAAATTCGGGTCGTGACAAGAATACACATTCTTATTGGGCCTACCATGCCCCCCAAATCAACTCCAGTCATCCCCGAACGGAAATTAGCCCTCCAAAAGTCCACAACGATGTAACCATAACACGCACTATCATGTGGCTAGCTTTGGCTATATTTTACAGTCCACAACCATGAAACAATATGCTTATGAGAACTCCCAGCATCCAAATCCATAGAACACACAAATCACCCAACTATCTCAACTCCACCGCCCAAATGTCTAACACATCTCCCGTATATGATCATCCAATGAGGAATACTTCTATAATTCTTTTGTGCAATATAACAAAATCTGAATCTCATCAGTCGACTAACCAGGCGAGAACTGCAATATCAATAATGCATCAGTAAGTCAAAACACAATGTGTCGTCTGAACATAGCTCGCAGTCACATCCTACTCATCATTTAGTCATCCAACCATTTGCCTTCCATAAATTCTAATCATAGGGACACTACCGGATGTATAAGCTATGCTCACACAACCAAAGTCCCCATGCTCAAGCTGCAATATAAACCCGGCCTCAAGTCCTCCAGACTGACCCATCATCAGCACACAGAAATCACATCTGGCACCTCATCCATGGAATCACAAGTCGTTGATGCACAACCAATATCGAGCGCTCCCATGCGCATATGAATGCGTGGAAAGAATCCAACGAGTTATGCTTCAAAGTGAATAAATGCCATATGATAAGGAAAGAAATATGGGAAGTTTGTCCTTAATGCCCCGTAGCCTCTCGAAGATAGGTATGGACGTCATCATACCGATCTGCAAGACTCTACTAGGCACTTGCTCATGACTCGTAGAACCTATGAACCTAGAGCTCTGATACCAACTTATCACATAATCTATTTCAAAGCTAACTCGACTAGCTAGGTAAGCCAACTAACAATCAATACAATCCAAATGAAATTATAGGAAAAATAGTGAAGAATTATCTAAACTATAATAAATTAGTTCAAGAACTGGAAGTACAAATCATGAGCTTATAAGACTTAGAATTTACAAAGATGAAACAAATAATTACATGATCTATTTCAAAGCTACATAAATAGATTAACAAAATCTAAAGCTACCGAGGAAAAGTGGAGGCTATATCTGGAATGTACAAGCATCTTCTGGGTCAGCTCCCGACATCACCAGTAGCTTCGCTCCAAAATAAAATTTGCACGCAAGGTGCAAAAGTGTAGTATGAGTACAACCGACCCCTTGTACCCAATAAGTATTTTGTCTAACCTTGTCGAAGTAGTGAAGAGGATTTTTAGTTAAAACATGCTCACTAATATAATCTGTACCGAAATCAAGCAATAGAACTATACTACAGTATAACAGAATAGAGTACACAAAGCGAATTGTTACACCCTATGTTTTCGTACGTGAGAGTACGTCATAAGTCAACTTATGTCAGCTCATAAATGAGATCATCTTTGAAAGAACATAAAGTAATTTAATCATGTTAACATGTATGTTGCAAATATTTAAGATCATAGATAACAAGTTCCAAGAGGGTTGAAAGGCTTAAAAGCTAAATAAATTGAATAAAATAAATTTCGTCTAATGTCGACAAGTTGGGAATGTTATAACATGTACTTTTGGGGTGATATTAGGGTGCTTAAAATGATAAAGAGGTTATGTTATGATTTATTTTAGTCTTATGATAGTTTTGTATTATATTATGAATTCAAGCGACTTGTTGAACAATAGTTGGCAAAGGTCATCACAAGTTACATTCATAAATATGCGGAAAGTTAGGTCAAATGTAGCTGAGAATTTCTTCCAATGTACACTGAATTACGAGATGATCTACCTACCAAATTGAAGAACTATGAGTCTAGTTTCCAACGGAGTTAACCGTTCATTGATACGACATTGAAATAGATAGATATTCACATTTTTGCGAGACTGCAAAAACTGGTAGGTGACAAGTAGTTGCATCACCTACTTGCCAAAAGGAGAGGCCTCAATTAAAAGCTCCAAGGTCGGCCAAAGAGCCATTTTAAAGGCTTATTTCCTTTAGATATTACACTCATAATAGATAAAAAAAGATCAGATGTACACCCCTGAAATATCCTCCGAAAAATTCAACACTAAACCCTAAATAATTTTCTCTTCTTTTCAAGTTCTAGTAGGAGAAAAACCTAAGGGTTGAAGAATCAAGATAGGAGCTGAGACATTCACCAAATATGGTAAGTATAATGTCCTTTTTCATCCATTGTTTCTGCAGTTAAAGTAGAGAAATTCTTTCAATAATTGTAAGAATTTACGGGACGGTGATCGGAAACCGTGAGTTCGAGTTGTTCAACTGGTAGTAGACTATTTTGTGGGCGGTTTCATGTTTATGTTGGGTTGTATATTTAGCTGAGGTTTTTGTAAAGTTTTGTAGGATTAAGGGTGTGAAAAAACACCACATAACGGCAGGGTGGTTGGCTGGTCGTCGTCGTTACATTTTTTGGGTGTTTGACACTACTATGGTTGTCGCTTTGTGTATGGAGTGATCGTGGTATGTTGGGCTGTTTTGTGGTATTTTGTGATGGATATAAGGTTGGAAAATGATATATATATATATATATATATATATATATAT